>JAPQVW010000023.1:0-292106 GCA_028535905.1 Quercus berberidifolia
GCATTATTTTTAGCCAAAATGGGATGAGATAGGCGGAGAAAGAGAGAAAAAATTTTAGTCAAGAATTCCGTTCACACTCGATCCGGGCAAGAAAATTCCAAAAAAAATAGCAAAAAAATTCAAAAAACTAAAAAAACCCCTTTCCAACATTATTTTTAGCCAAAACGGGATAAGATAGGCCAAGAAAGAGAGAAAAAAATTTTAGTCCCGAATTCCGTTCACACTCGACCCGGGCAAGAAAATTATAAAAAAAAATAGCAAAAAAATTCAAAAAATTAAAAAAACTCTTTCCGGCATTATTTTTAGCCAAAATGGGATGAAATAGGCAGAGAAAAAGAGAAAAAAAATTTAGACCTGAATTCCATTCATACTCGACCCGTGGAAGGAAAATCCGAAAAAAATAGCTAAAAAATTCAAGAAATTAAAAAAACTGTTTCCGACATTATTTTTAGCCAAAATGGGATGAGATTGGCGGAGAAAGAGAGAGAAAAATTTTAGACCCGAATTCCATTCATACTGGACCCGAGTATGAAAATTTCGAAAAAAATATAAAAAAAAAAATCTAAAAATCAAAAAACCTCTTTTCGGCATTATTTTTAGCCAAAATGGGATGAGCTAGGCCGAGAAAGAGAAAAAAAAAATTTAGACCTGAATTCCGTTCATACTCGACCCGTGGAAGGAAAATCCGAAAAAAATAGCTAAAAAATTCAAGAAATTAAAAAAACTCTTTCCGACATTATTTTTAGCCAAAATGGGATGAGATAGGCCAAGAAAGAGAGAAAAAAATTATAGACCCGAATTCCGTTCATACTCGACCCGGGCAAGAAAATTCCGAAAAAAATAGAAATAAAAAGAAAAAATTATAAAACCCCTTTCCGGCATAATTTTTAGCCAAAATGGGATGAGATAGGCCGGGAAAGAGAGAAAAAAAATTTTACTCACGAATTCCGTTCACACTCGACCCGGGCAAGAAAATTCCAAAAAAAATAGCAAAAAAATTCAAAAAATTAAAAAACCCCTTTCCGGCATTATTTTTAGCCATAACGGGATGAAATAGGCGGAGAAAGAGAGAAAAAAATTTTAGGCCCGAATTCCGTTCAAACTCGACACGGGCAAGAAAATTCCGAAAAAAATAGAAAAAAAATCAAAAAAGTAAAAAACCTGTTTCCGACAGTATTTTTAGCCAAAACGGGATACGATAGGGCGAGAAAGAGTGAAAAAAATTTTACTCCCGAATTCTGTTCCTACCCAACCCGAGCAAGAAAATGCCAAATAAAAAATAGTAAAAAAAATTAAAAAAGTTAATTCCGACATTATTTCTATCCAAAACGGGTTGGGAGAGGCCAAGAAGGAGAAAAAAAAAATTTTATTCCTGGATTCCGTTCATATTCGACCCGTGCAAGGAAATTCCGAAAAAAAAAGCTAAAAAATTCAAGAAATTAAAAAAACCCTTTCTGGCATTATTTTTAGCCAAAACGGGATAAGATAGACTGAGAAAGAGAGAAAAAAATTTTAGACCCAAATTCCGTTCACACTCGACCCGGGAAAGAAAATTCCAAAAAAAAATAGCAAATAAATTCAAAAAATTTAAAAAACCCCTTTCCTACATTATTTTTAGCCAAAAAGGGACGAGATTGGCGGAGAAAGAGAGATAAAAATTTTAGACCCTAATTCCATTCATACTCGACCCGTGTATGAAAATTCCGAAAAAAATATAAAAAAAAAAATCTAAAAATCAAAAAACCGCTTTCCGGCATTATTTTTAGCCAAAATGGGATGAGCTAGGCTGAGAAAGAGAGAAAAAAAAAATTTAGACCTGAATTCCGTTCGTACTCGACCCGTGGAAGGAAAATCCGAAAAAAATAGCTAAAAAATTCAAGAAATTAAAAAAACTCTTTCCGACATTATTTTTAGCCAAAATGGGATGAGATAGGTCGAGAAAGAGAGAAAAAAATTTCAGACCCGAATTCCGTTCATACTCGACCCGGGCAAGAAAATTCCGAAAAAATAGAAATAAAAATACATAAATTATAAAACCCCTTTCCGGCATAATTTTTAGCCAAAATGGGATGAGATAGGCCGGGAAAGAGAAAAAAAAAATTTTACTCACGAATTCCGTTCACACTCGATCCGGGCAAGAAAATTCCAAAAAAAATAGCAAAAAAATCAAAAAATTAAAAAACCCCTTTCCGGCATTATTTTTAGCCATAACGGGATGAAATAGGCGGAGAAAGAGAGAAAAAAATTTTAGACCCGAATTCTGTTCAAACTCGACACGGGCAAGAAAATTCCGAAAAAAATAGAAAAAAAATCAAAAAAGTAAAAAACCTATTTCCGACAATATTTTTAGCCAAAACGGGATACGATAGGGCGAGAAAGAGAGAAAAAAATTTTACTCCCGAATTCTGTTCCTACCCAACCCGAGCAAGAAAATGCCAAACAAAAAATAGTAAAAAAAATTCAAAAAATTTAAAAAGTTAATTCCGACATTATTTCTATCCAAAACGGGTTGGGAGATGCCATGAAAGAGAAAAACAAAATTTTATTCCTGGATTTCGTTCATATTCGACCCGTGCAAGGAAATTCCGAAAAAATAAGCTAAAAAATTCAAGAATTTAAAAAAACCCTTTCTGGCATTATTTTTAGCTAAAACGGGATAAGATAGACTGAGAAAGAGAAAAAAAAATTTTAGACCCAAATTCCGTTCACACTCGGCCCGGGAAAGAAAATTCCAAAAAAAAATAGCAAATAAATTCAAAAAATTTAAAAAACACCTTTCCTGCATTATTTTTAGCCAAAAAGGGATGAGATTGGCGGAGAAAGAGAGATAAAAATTTTAGACCCGAATTCCGTTCATACTCGACCCCTGGAAGGAAATTACGAAAAAATAGCTAAAAAATTCAAGAAATTAAAAAAAAAACTCTTTCCGGCATTATTTTTAGCCAAAATGGGATGAGATAGGCGGAGAAAGAGAGAAAAAATTTTAGTCAAGAATTCCGTTCACACTCGATCCGGGCAAGAAAATTCCAAAAAAAATAGCAAAAAAATTCAAAAAACTAAAAAAACCCCTTTCCAGCATTATTTTTAGCCAAAACGGGATAAGATAGGCCAAGAAAGAGAGAAAAAAATTTTAGTCCCGGATTCCGTTCACACTCGACCCGGGCAAGAAAATTCCAAAAAAAAATAGCAAAAAAATTCAAAAAATTAAAAAAACTCTTTCCAGCATTATTTTTAGCCAAAATCGGATGAAATAGGTAGAGAAAAAGAGAAAAAAAATTTAGACCTGAATTCCATTCATACTCGACCCGTGGAAGGAAAATCCGAAAAAAATAGCTAAAAAATTCAAGAAATTAAAAAAACTGTTTCCGACATTATTTTTAGCCAAAATGGGATGAGATTGGCGGAGAAAGAGAGAGAAAAATTTTAGACCCGAATTCCATTCATACTGGACCCGAGTATGAAAATTCCGAAAAAAATATAAAAAAAAAAATCTAAAAATCAAAAAACCTCTTTTCGGCATTATTTTTAGCCAAAATGGGATGAGCTAGGCCGAGAAAGAGAGAAAAAAAAATTTAGACCTGAATTCCGTTCATACTCGACCCGTGGAAGGAAAATCCGAAAAAAATAGCTAAAAAATTCAAGAAATTAAAAAAACTCTTTCCGACATTATTTTTAGCCAAAATGGGATGAGATAGGCCAAGAAAGAGAGAAAAAAATTATAGACCCGAATTCCGTTCATACTCGACCCGGGCAAGAAAATTCCGAAAAAAATAGAAATAAAAAGAAAAAATTATAAAACCCCTTTCCGGCATAATTTTTAGCCAAAATGGGATGAGATAGGCCGGGAAAGAGAGAAAAAAAATTTTACTCACGAATTCCGTTCACACTCGACCCGGGAAAGAAAATTCCAAAAAAAAATAGCAAATAAATTCAAAAAATTTAAAAAACCCCTTTCCTACATTATTTTTAGCCAAAAAGGGACGAGATTGGCGGAGAAAGAGAGATAAAAATTTTAGACCCTAATTCCATTCATACTCGACCCGTGTATGAAAATTCCGAAAAAAATATAAAAAAAAAAATCTAAAAATCAAAAAACCGCTTTCCGGCATTATTTTTAGCCAAAATGGGATGAGCTAGGCTGAGAAAGAGAGAAAAAAAAAATTTAGACCTGAATTCCGTTCGTACTCGACCCGTGGAAGGAAAATCCGAAAAAAAAAGCTAAAAAATTCAAGAAATTAAAAAAACTCTTTCCGACATTATTTTTAGCCAAAATGGGATGAGATAGGTCGAGAAAGAGAGAAAAAAATTTCAGACCCGAATTCCGTTCATACTAGACCCGGGCAAGAAAATTCCGAAAAAATAGAAATAAAAATACATAAATTATAAAACCCCTTTCCGGCATAATTTTTAGCCAAAATGGGATGAGATAGGCCGGGAAAGAGAGAAAAAAAATTTTACTCACGAATTCCGTTCACACTCGATCCGGGCAAGAAAATTCCAAAAAAAATAGCAAAAAAATCAAAAAATTAAAAAACCCCTTTCCGGCATTATTTTTAGCCATAACGGGATGAAATAGGCGGAGAAAGAGAGAAAAAAATTTTAGACCCGAATTCTGTTCAAACTCGACACGGGCAAGAAAATTCCGAAAAAAATAGAAAAAAAATCAAAAAAGTAAAAAACCTATTTCCGACAATATTTTTAGCCAAAACGGGATACGATAGGGCGAGAAAGAGAGAAAAAAATTTTACTCCCGAATTCTGTTCCTACCCAACCCGAGCAAGAAAATGCCAAACAAAAAATAGTAAAAAAAATTCAAAAAATTAAAAAAGTTAATTCCGACATTATTTCTATCCAAAACGGGTTGGGAGATGCCAAGAAAGAGAAAAAAAAAAATTTATTCCTGGATTCCGTTCATATTCGACCCGTGCAAGGAAATTCCGAAAAAAAAAGCTAAAAAATTCAAGAATTTAAAAAAACCCTTTCTGGCATTATTTTTAGCTAAAACGGGATAAGATAGACTGAGAAAGAGAAAAAAAAATTTTAGACCCAAATTCCGTTCACACTCAGCCCGGGAAAGAAAATTCCAAAAAAAAATAGCAAATAAATTCAAAAAATTTAAAAAACACATTTCCTGCCTTATTTTTAGCCAAAAAGGGATGAGATTGGCGGAGAAAGAGAGATAAAAATTTTAGACCCGAATTCCGTTCATACTCGACCCCTGGAAGGAAATTACGAAAAAATAGCTAAAAAATTCAAGAAATTAAAAAAAAAAACTCTTTCCGGCATTATTTTTAGCCAAAATGGGATGAGATAGGCGGAGAAAGAGAGAAAAAATTTTAGTCAAGAATTCCGTTCACACTCGATCCGGGCAAGAAAATTCCAAAAAAAATAGCAAAAAAATTCAAAAAACTAAAAAAACCCCTTTCCAACATTATTTTTAGCCAAAACGGGATAAGATAGGC
The DNA here is from genome assembly GCA_028535905.1 of Quercus berberidifolia. NCBI lineage: Eukaryota > Viridiplantae > Streptophyta > Magnoliopsida > Fagales > Fagaceae > Quercus > Quercus berberidifolia. The sequence continues at coordinate 5,463 of JAPQVW010000023.1, forward strand.
CAAGAAAGAGAGAAAAAAATTTTAGTCCCGAATTCCGTTCACACTCGACCCGGGCAAGAAAATTATAAAAAAAAATAGCAAAAAAATTCAAAAAATTAAAAAAACTCTTTCCGGCATTATTTTTAGCCAAAATGGGATGAAATAGGCAGAGAAAAAGAGAAAAAAAATTTAGACCTGAATTCCATTCATACTCGACCCGTGGAAGGAAAATCCGAAAAAAATAGCTAAAAAATTCAAGAAATTAAAAAAACTGTTTCCGACATTATTTTTAGCCAAAATGGGATGAGATTGGCGGAGAAAGAGAGAGAAAAATTTTAGACCCGAATTCCATTCATACTGGACCCGAGTATGAAAATTTCGAAAAAAATATAAAAAAAAAATCTAAAAATCAAAAAACCTCTTTTCGGCATTATTTTTAGCCAAAATGGGATGAGCTAGGCCGAGAAAGAGAAAAAAAAAATTTAGACCTGAATTCCGTTCATACTCGACCCGTGGAAGGAAAATCCGAAAAAAATAGCTAAAAAATTCAAGAAATTAAAAAAACTCTTTCCGACATTATTTTTAGCCAAAATGGGATGAGATAGGCCAAGAAAGAGAGAAAAAAATTATAGACCCGAATTCCGTTCATACTCGACCCGGGCAAGAAAATTCCGAAAAAAATAGAAATAAAAAGAAAAAATTATAAAACCCCTTTCCGGCATAATTTTTAGCCAAAATGGGATGAGATAGGCCGGGAAAGAGAGAAAAAAAATTTTACTCACGAATTACGTTCACACTCGACTCGGGCAAGAAAATTCCAAAAAAAATAGCAAAAAAATTCAAAAAATTAAAAAACCCCTTTCCGGCATTATTTTTAGCCATAACGGGATGAAATAGGCGGAGAAAGAGAGAAAAAAATTTTAGGCCCGAATTCCGTTCAAACTCGACACGGGCAAGAAAATTCCGAAAAAAATAGAAAAAAAATCAAAAAAGTAAAAAACCTGTTTCCGACAGTATTTTTAGCCAAAACGGGATACGATAGGGCGAGAAAGAGTGAAAAAAATTTTACTCCCGAATTCTGTTCCTACCCAACCCGAGCAAGAAAATGCCAAATAAAAAATAGTAAAAAAAATTAAAAAAGTTAATTCCGACATTATTTCTATCCAAAACGGGTTGGGAGAGGCCAAGAAGGAGAAAAAAAAAATTTTATTCCTGGATTCCGTTCATATTCGACCCGTGCAAGGAAATTCCGAAAAAAAAAGCTAAAAAATTCAAGAAATTAAAAAAACCCTTTCTGGCATTATTTTTAGCCAAAACGGGATAAGATAGACTGAGAAAGAGAGAAAAAAATTTTAGACCCAAATTCCGTTCACACTCGACCCGGGAAAGAAAATTCCAAAAAAAAATAGCAAATAAATTCAAAAAATTTAAAAAACCCCTTTCCTACATTATTTTTAGCCAAAAAGGGACGAGATTGGCGGAGAAAGAGAGATAAAAATTTTAGACCCTAATTCCATTCATACTCGACCCGTGTATGAAAATTCCGAAAAAAATATAAAAAAAAAAATCTAAAAATCAAAAAACCGCTTTCCGGCATTATTTTTAGCCAAAATGGGATGAGCTAGGCTGAGAAAGAGAGAAAAAAAAAATTTAGACCTGAATTCCGTTCGTACTCGACCCGTGGAAGGAAAATCCGAAAAAAATAGCTAAAAAATTCAAGAAATTAAAAAAACTCTTTCCGACATTATTTTTAGCCAAAATGGGATGAGATAGGTCGAGAAAGAGAGAAAAAAATTTCAGACCCGAATTCCGTTCATACTCGACCCGGGCAAGAAAATTCCGAAAAAATAGAAATAAAAATACATAAATTATAAAACCCCTTTCCGGCATAATTTTTAGCCAAAATGGGATGAGATAGGCCGGGAAAGAGAAAAAAAAAATTTTACTCACGAATTCCGTTCACACTCGATCCGGGCAAGAAAATTCCAAAAAAAATAGCAAAAAAATCAAAAAATTAAAAAACCCCTTTCCGGCATTATTTTTAGCCATAACGGGATGAAATAGGCGGAGAAAGAGAGAAAAAAATTTTAGACCCGAATTCTGTTCAAACTCGACACGGGCAAGAAAATTCCGAAAAAAATAGAAAAAAAATCAAAAAAGTAAAAAACCTATTTCCGACAATATTTTTAGCCAAAACGGGATACGATAGGGCGAGAAAGAGAGAAAAAAATTTTACTCCCGAATTCTGTTCCTACCCAACCCGAGCAAGAAAATGCCAAACAAAAAATAGTAAAAAAAATTCAAAAAATTTAAAAAGTTAATTCCGACATTATTTCTATCCAAAACGGGTTGGGAGATGCCATGAAAGAGAAAAACAAAATTTTATTCCTGGATTTCGTTCATATTCGACCCGTGCAAGGAAATTCCGAAAAAATAAGCTAAAAAATTCAAGAATTTAAAAAAACCCTTTCTGGCATTATTTTTAGCTAAAACGGGATAAGATAGACTGAGAAAGAGAAAAAAAAATTTTAGACCCAAATTCCGTTCACACTCGGCCCGGGAAAGAAAATTCCAAAAAAAAATAGCAAATAAATTCAAAAAATTTAAAAAACACCTTTCCTGCATTATTTTTAGCCAAAAAGGGATGAGATTGGCGGAGAAAGAGAGATAAAAATTTTAGACCCGAATTCCGTTCATACTCGACCCCTGGAAGGAAATTACGAAAAAATAGCTAAAAAATTCAAGAAATTAAAAAAAAAACTCTTTCCGGCATTATTTTTAGCCAAAATGGGATGAGATAGGCGGAGAAAGAGAGAAAAAATTTTAGTCAAGAATTCCGTTCACACTCGATCCGGGCAAGAAAATTCCAAAAAAAATAGCAAAAAAATTCAAAAAACTAAAAAAACCCCTTTCCAGCATTATTTTTAGCCAAAACGGGATAAGATAGGCCAAGAAAGAGAGAAAAAAATTTTAGTCCCGGATTCCGTTCACACTCGACCCGGGCAAGAAAATTCCAAAAAAAAAAATAGCAAAAAAATTCAAAAAATTAAAAAAACTCTTTCCAGCATTATTTTTAGCCAAAATCGGATGAAATAGGCAGAGAAAAAGAGAAAAAAAATTTAGACCTGAATTCCATTCATACTCGACCCGTGGAAGGAAAATCCGAAAAAAATAGCTAAAAAATTCAAGAAATTAAAAAAACTGTTTCCGACATTATTTTTAGCCAAAATGGGATGAGATTGGCGGAGAAAGAGAGAGAAAAATTTTAGACCCGAATTCCATTCATACTGGACCCGAGTATGAAAATTCCGAAAAAAATATAAAAAAAAAAATCTAAAAATCAAAAAACCTCTTTTCGGCATTATTTTTAGCCAAAATGGGATGAGCTAGGCCGAGAAAGAGAGAAAAAAAAATTTAGACCTGAATTCCGTTCATACTCGACCCGTGGAAGGAAAATCCGAAAAAAATAGCTAAAAAATTCAAGAAATTAAAAAAACTCTTTCCGACATTATTTTTAGCCAAAATGGGATGAGATAGGCCAAGAAAGAGAGAAAAAAATTATAGACCCGAATTCCGTTCATACTCGACCCGGGCAAGAAAATTCCGAAAAAAATAGAAATAAAAAGAAAAAATTATAAAACCCCTTTCCGGCATAATTTTTAGCCAAAATGGGATGAGATAGGCCGGGAAAGAGAGAAAAAAAATTTTACTCACGAATTCCGTTCACACTCGACCCGGGAAAGAAAATTCCAAAAAAAAATAGCAAATAAATTCAAAAAATTTAAAAAACCCCTTTCCTACATTATTTTTAGCCAAAAAGGGACGAGATTGGCGGAGAAAGAGAGATAAAAATTTTAGACCCTAATTCCATTCATACTCGACCCGTGTATGAAAATTCCGAAAAAAATATAAAAAAAAAAATCTAAAAATCAAAAAACCGCTTTCCGGCATTATTTTTAGCCAAAATGGGATGAGCTAGGCTGAGAAAGAGAGAAAAAAAAAATTTAGACCTGAATTCCGTTCGTACTCGACCCGTGGAAGGAAAATCCGAAAAAAATAGCTAAAAATTCAAGAAATTAAAAAAACTCTTTCCGACATTATTTTTAGCCAAAATGGGATGAGATAGGTCGAGAAAGAGAGAAAAAAATTTCAGACCCGAATTCCGTTCATACTAGACCCGGGCAAGAAAATTCCGAAAAAATAGAAATAAAAATACATAAATTATAAAACCCCTTTCCGGCATAATTTTTAGCCAAAATGGGATGAGATAGGCCGGGAAAGAGAGAAAAAAAATTTTACTCACGAATTCCGTTCACACTCGATCCGGGCAAGAAAATTCCAAAAAAAATAGCAAAAAAATCAAAAAATTAAAAAACCCCTTTCCGGCATTATTTTTAGCCATAACGGGATGAAATAGGCGGAGAAAGAGAGAAAAAAATTTTAGACCCGAATTCTGTTCAAACTCGACACGGGCAAGAAAATTCCGAAAAAAATAGAAAAAAAATCAAAAAAGTAAAAAACCTATTTCCGACAATATTTTTAGCCAAAACGGGATACGATAGGGCGAGAAAGAGAGAAAAAAATTTTACTCCCGAATTCTGTTCCTACCCAACCCGAGCAAGAAAATGCCAAACAAAAAATAGTAAAAAAAATTCAAAAAATTAAAAAAGTTAATTCCGACATTATTTCTATCCAAAACGGGTTGGGAGATGCCATGAAAGAGAAAAAAAAAAATTTATTCCTGGATTTCGTTCATATTCGACCCGTGCAAGGAAATTCCGAAAAAAAAAGCTAAAAAATTCAAGAATTTAAAAAAACCCTTTCTGGCATTATTTTTAGCTAAAACGGGATAAGATAGACTGAGAAAGAGAAAAAAAAATTTTAGACCCAAATTCCGTTCACACTCGGCCCGGGAAAGAAAATTCCAAAAAAAAATAGCAAATAAATTCAAAAAATTTAAAAAACACCTTTCCTGCATTATTTTTAGCCAAAAAGGGATGAGATTGGCGGAGAAAGAGAGATAAAAATTTTAGACCCGAATTCCGTTCATACTCGACCCCTGGAAGGAAATTACGAAAAAATAGCTAAAAAATTCAAGAAATTAAAAAAAAAACTCTTTCCGGCATTATTTTTAGCCAAAATGGGATGAGATAGGCGGAGAAAGAGAGAAAAAATTTTAGTCAAGAATTCCGTTCACTCTCGATCCGGGCAAGAAAATTCCAAAAAAAATAGCAAAAAAATTCAAAAAACTAAAAAAACCCCTTTCTAGCGTTATTTTTAGCCAAAACGGGATAAGATAGGCCAAGAAAGAGAGAAAAAAATTTTAGTCCCGGATTCCGTTCACACTCGACCCGGGCAAGAAAATTCCAAAAAAAAATAGCAAAAAAATTCAAAAAATTAAAAAAACTCTTTCCGGCATTATTTTTAGCCAAAATCGGATGAAATAGGTAGAGAAAAAGAGAAAAAAAATTTAGACCTGAATTCCATTCATACTCGACCCGTGGAAGGAAAATCCGAAAAAAATAGCTAAAAAATTCAAGAAATTAAAAAAACTGTTTCCGACATTATTTTTAGCCAAAATGGGATGAGATTGGCGGAGAAAGAGAGAGAAAAATTTTAGACCCGAATTCCATTCATACTGGACCCGAGTATGAAAATTCCGAAAAAAATATAAAAAAAAAAATCTAAAAATCAAAAAACCTCTTTTCGGCATTATTTTTAGCCAAAATGGGATGAGCTAGGCCGAGAAAGAGAGAAAAAAAATTTAGACCTGAATTCCGTTCATACTCGACCCGTGGAAGGAAAATCCGAAAAAAAATAGCTAAAAAATTCAAGAAATTAAAAAAACTCTTTCCGACATTATTTTTAGCCAAAATGGGATGAGATAGGCCAAGAAAGAGAGAAAAAAATTATAGACCCGAATTCCGTTCATACTCGACCCGGGCAAGAAAATTCCGAAAAAAATAGAAATAAAAAGAAAAAATTATAAAACCCCTTTCCGGCATAATTTTTAGCCAAAATGGGATGAGATAGGCCGGGAAAGAGAGAAAAAAAATTTTACTCACGAATTCCGTTCACACTCGACCCGGGCAAGAAAATTCCAAAAAAAATAGCAAAAAAATTCAAAAAATTAAAAAACCCCTTTCCGGCATTATTTTTAGCCATAACGGGATGAAATAGGCGGAGAAAGAGAGAAAAAAATTTTAGGCCCGAATTCCGTTCAAACTCGACACGGGCAAGAAAATTCCGAAAAAAATAGAAAAAAAATCAAAAAAGTAAAAAACCTGTTTCCGACAGTATTTTTAGCCAAAACGGGATACGATAGGGCGAGAAAGAGAGAAAAAAATTTTACTCCCGAACTCTGTTCCTACCCAACCCGAGCAAGAAAATGCCAAATAAAAAATAGTAAAAAAAATTAAAAAAGTTAATTCCGACATTACTTCTATCCAAAACGGGTTGGGAGAGGCCAAGAAAGAGAAAAAAAAAATTTCATTCCTGGATTCCGTTCATATTCGACCCGTGCAAGGAAATTCCGAAAAAAAAAGCTAAAAAATTCAAGAAATTAAAATACCCTTTCTGGCATTATTTTTAGCCAAAACGGGATAAGATAGACTGAGAAAGAGAAAAAAAAATTTTTAGACCCAAATTCCGTTCACACTCGACCCGGGAAAGAAAATTCCAAAAAAAAATAGCAAATAAATTCAAAAAATTTAAAAAACCCCTTTCCTACATTATTTTTAGCCAAAAAGGGAGGAGATTGGCGGAGAAAGAGAGATAAAAATTTTAGACCCTAATTCCATTCATACTCGACCCGAGTATGAAAATTCCGAAAAAAATATAAAAAAAAAAATCTAAAAATCAAAAAACCGCTTTCCGGCATTTTTTTAAGCCAAAATGGGATGAGCTAGGCTGAGAAAGAGAGAAAAAAAAATTTAGACCTGAATTCCGTTCATACTCGACCCGTGCAAGGAAAATCCGAAAAAAATAGCTAAAAAATTCAAGAAATTAAAAAAACTCTTTCCGACATTATTTTTAGCCAAAATGGGATGAGATTGGCGGAGAAAGAGAGAGAAAAATTTTAGACCCGAATTCCGTTCATACTGGACCCGAGTATGAAAATTCCGAAAAAAATATAAAAAAAAAATCTAAAAATCAAAAAACCTCTTTTCGGCATTATTTTTAGCCAAAATGGGATGAGCTAGGCCGAGAAAGAGAGAAAAAAAATTTAGACCTGAATTCCGTTCATACTCGACCCGTGGAAGGAAAATCCGAAAAAAATAGCTAAAAAATTCAAGAAATTAAAAAAACTCTTTCCGACATTATTTTTAGCCAAAATGGGATGAGATAGGTCGAGAAAGAGAGAAAAAAATTTCAGACCCGAATTCCGTTCATACTCGACCCGGGCAAGAAAATTCCGAAAAAATAGAAATAAAAATACATAAATTATAAAACCCCTTTCCGGCATAATTTTTAGCCAAAATGGGATGAGATAGGCCGGGAAAGAGAGAAAAAAAATTTTACTCACGAATTCCGTTCACACTCGATCCGGGCAAGAAAATTCCAAAAAAAATAGCAAAAAAATCAAAAAATTAAAAAACCCCTTTCCGGCATTATTTTTAGCCATAACGGGATGAAATAGGCGGAGAAAGAGAGAAAAAAATTTTAGACCCGAATTCTGTTCAAACTCGACACGGGCAAGAAAATTCCGAAAAAAATAGAAAAAAAATCAAAAAAGTAAAAAACCTATTTCCGACAATATTTTTAGCCAAAACGGGATACGATAGGGCGAGAAAGAGAGAAAAAAATTTTACTCCCGAATTCTGTTCCTACCCAACCCGAGCAAGAAAATGCCAAACAAAAAATAGTAAAAAAAATTCAAAAAATTAAAAAAGTTAATTCCGACATTATTTCTATCCAAAACGGGTTGGGAGATGCCATGAAAGAGGAAAAAAAAATTTTATTCCTGGATTTCGTTCATATTCGACCCGTGCAAGGAGATTCCGAAAAAAAAAGCTAAAAAATTCAAGAATTTAAAAAAACCCTTTCTGGCATTATTTTTAGCTAAAACGGGATAAGATAGACTGAGAAAGAGAAAAAAAAATTTTAGACCCAAATTCCGTTCACACTCGGCCCGGGAAAGAAAATTCCAAAAAAAAATAGCAAATAAATTCAAAAAATTTAAAAAACACCTTTCCTGCATTATTTTTAGCCAAAAAGGGATGAGATTGGCGGAGAAAGAGAGATAAAAATTTTAGACCCGAATTCCGTTCATACTCGACCCCTGGAAGGAAATTACGAAAAAATAGCTAAAAAATTCAAGAAATTAAAAAAAAAACTCTTTCCGGCATTATTTTTAGCCAAAATGGGATGAGATAGGCGGAGAAAGAGAGAAAAAATTTTAGTCAAGAATTCCGTTCACACTCGATCCGGGCAAGAAAATTCCAAAAAAAATAGCAAAAAAATTCAAAAAACTAAAAAAAACCCCTTTCCAGCATTATTTTTAGCCAAAACGGGATAAGATAGGCCAAGAAAGAGAGAAAAAAATTTTAGTCCCGGATTCCGTTCACACTCGACCCGGGCAAGAAAATTCCAAAAAAAAATAGCAAAAAAATTCAAAAAATTAAAAAAACTCTTTCCAGCATTATTTTTAGCCAAAATCGGATGAAATAGGCAGAGAAAAAGAGAAAAAAAATTTAGACCTGAATTCCATTCATACTCGACCCGTGGAAGGAAAATCCGAAAAAAATAGCTAAAAAATTCAAGAAATTAAAAAAACTGTTTCCGACATTATTTTTAGCCAAAATGGGATGAGATTGGCGGAGAAAGAGAGAGAAAAATTTTAGACCCGAATTCCATTCATACTGGACCCGAGTATGAAAATTCCGAAAAAAATATAAAAAAAAAATCTAAAAATCAAAAAACCTCTTTTCGGCATTATTTTTAGCCAAAATGGGATGAGCTAGGCCGAGAAAGAGAGAAAAAAAATTTAGACCTGAATTCCGTTCATACTCGACCCGTGGAAGGAAAATCCGAAAAAAATAGCTATAAAATTCAAGAAATTAAAAAAACTCTTTCCGACATTATTTTTAGCCAAAATGGGATGAGATAGGCCAAGAAAGAGAGAAAAAAATTATAGACCCGAATTCCGTTCATACTCGACCCGGGCAAGAAAATTCCGAAAAAAATAGAAATAAAAAGAAAAAATTATAAAACCCCTTTCCGGCATAATTTTTAGCCAAAATGGGATGAGATAGGCCGGGAAAGAGAGAAAAAAAATTTTACTCTCGAATTCCGTTCACACTCGACCCGGGCAAGAAAATTCCAAAAAAAATAGCAAAAAAATTCAAAAAATTAAAAAACCCCTTTCCTGCATTATTTTTAGCCATAACGGGATGAAATAGGCGGAGAAAGAGAGAAAAAAATTTTAGGCCCGAATTCCGTTCAAACTCGACACGGGCAAGAAAATTCCGAAAAAAATAGAAAAAAAATCAAAAAAGTAAAAAACCTGTTTCCGACAGTATTTTTAGCCAAAACGGGATATGATAGGGCGAGAAAGAGAGAAAAAAATTTTACTCCCGAACTCTGTTCCTACCCAACCCGAGCAAGAAAATGCCAAATAAAAAATAGTAAAAAAAATTAAAAAAGTTAATTCCGACATTACTTCTATCCAAAACGGGTTGGGAGAGGCCAAGAAAGAGAAAAAAAAAATTTCATTCCTGGATTCCGTTCATATTCGACCCGTGCAAGGAAATTCCGAAAAAAAAAGCTAAAAAATTCAAGAAATTAAAAAAACCCTTTCTGGCATTATTTTTAGCCAAAACGGGATAAGATAGACTGAGAAAGAGAAAAAAAAATTTTTAGACCCAAATTCCGTTCACACTCGACCCGGGAAAGAAAATTCCAAAAAAAAATAGCAAATAAATTCAAAAAATTTAAAAAACCCCTTTCCTACATTATTTTTAGCCAAAAAGGGAGGAGATTGGCGGAGAAAGAGAGATAAAAATTTTAGACCCTAATTCCATTCATACTCGACCCGAGTATGAAAATTCCGAAAAAAATATAAAAAAAAAAATCTAAAAATCAAAAAACCGCTTTCCGGCATTATTTTTAGCCAAAATGGGATGAGCTAGGCTGAGAAAGAGAGAAAAAAAAATTTAGACCTGAATTCCGTTCATACTCGACCCGTGCAAGGAAAATCCGAAAAAAATAGCTAAAAAATTCAAGAAATTAAAAAAACTCTTTCCGACATTATTTTTAGCCAAAATGGGATGAGATAGGTCGAGAAAGAGAGAAAAAAATTTCAGACCCGAATTCCGTTCATACTCGACCCGGGCAAGAAAATTCCGAAAAAATAGAAATAAAAATACATAAATTATAAAACCCCTTTCCGGCATAATTTTTAGCCAAAATGGGATGAGATAGGCCGAGAAAGAAAGAAAAAAAATTTTACTCACGAATTCCGTTCACACTCGATCCGGGCAAGAAAATTCCAAAAAAAATAGCAAAAAAATCAAAAAATTAAAAAACCCCTTTCCGGCATTATTTTTAGCCATAACGGGATGAAATAGGTGGAGAAAGAGAGAAAAAAAATTTTAGACCCGAATTCTGTTCAAACTCGACACGGGCAAGAAAATTCCGAAAAAAATAGAAAAAAAATCTAAAAAGTAAAAAACCTATTTCCGACAGTATTTTTAGCCAAAACGGGATACGATAGGGCGAGAAAGAGAGAAAAAAATTTTACTCCCGAATTCTGTTCCTACCCAACCCGAGCAAGAAAATGCCAAACAAAAAATAGTAAAAAAAATTCAAAAAATTAAAAAAGTTAATTCCGACATTATTTCTATCCAAAACGGGTTGGGAGATGCCAAGAAGGAGAAAAAAAAAAAAATTTATTCCTGGATTCCGTTCATATTCGACCCGTGCAAGGAAATTCCGAAAAAAAAAAGCTAAAAAATTCAAGAATTTAAAAAAACCCTTTCTGGCATTATTTTTAGCTAAAACGGGATAAGATAGACTGAGAAAGAGAAAAAAAAATTTTAGACCCAAATTCCGTTCACACTCAGCCCGGGAAAGAAAATTCCAAAAAAAAATAGCAAATAAATTCAAAAAATTTAAAAAACACATTTCCTGCATTATTTTTAGCCAAAAAGGGATGAGATTGGCGGAGAAAGAGAGATAAAAATTTTAGACCCGAATTCCGTTCATACTCGACCCCTGGAAGGAAATTACGAAAAAATAGCTAAAAAATTCAAGAAATTAAAAAAAAAAAACTCTTTCCGGCATTATTTTTAGCCAAAATGGGATGAGATAGGCGGAGAAAGAGAGAAAAAATTTTAGTCAAGAATTCCGTTCACACTCGATCCGGGCAAGAAAATTCCAAAAAAAATAGCAAAAAAATTCAAAAAACTAAAAAAACCCCTTTCCAACATTATTTTTAGCCAAAACGGGATAAGATAGGCCAAGAAAGAGAGAAAAAAATTTTAGTCCCGAATTCCGTTCACACTCGACCCGGGCAAGAAAATTCCAAAAAAAAATAGCAAAAAAATTCAAAAAATTAAAAAAACTCTTTCCGGCATTATTTTTAGCCAAAATGGGATGAAATAGGCAGAGAAAAAGAGAAAAAAAATTTAGACCTGAATTCCATTCATACTCGACCCGTGGAAGAAAAATCCGAAAAAAATAGCTAAAAAATTCAAGAAATTAAAAAAACTGTTTCCGACATTATTTTTAGCCAAAATGGGATGAGATTGGCGGAGAAAGAGAGAGAAAAATTTTAGACCCGAATTCCATTCATACTGGACCCGAGTATGAAAATTCCGAAAAAAATATAAAAAAAAAATCTAAAAATCAAAAAACCTCTTTTCGGCATTATTTTTAGCCAAAATGGGATGAGCTAGGCCGAGAAAGAGAAAAAAAAAATTTAGACCTGAATTCCGTTCATACTCGACCCGTGGAAGGAAAATCCGAAAAAAATAGCTAAAAAATTCAAGAAATTAAAAAAACTCTTTCCGACATTATTTTTAGCCAAAATGGGATGAGATAGGCCAAGAAAGAGAGAAAAAAATTATAGACCCGAATTCCGTTCATACTCGACCCGGGCAAGAAAATTCCGAAAAAAATAGAAATAAAAAGAAAAAATTATAAAACCCCTTTCCGGCATAATTTTTAGCCAAAATGGGATGAGATAGGCCGGGAAAGAGAGAAAAAAAATTTTACTCTCGAATTCCGTTCACACTCGACCCGGGCAAGAAAATTCCAAAAAAAATAGCAAAAAAATTCAAAAAATTAAAAAACCCCTTTCCTGCATTATTTTTAGCCATAACGGGATGAAATAGGCGGAGAAAGAGAGAAAAAAATTTTAGGCCCGAATTCCGTTCAAACTCGACACGGGCAAGAAAATTCCGAAAAAAATAGAAAAAAAATCAAAAAAGTAAAAAACCTGTTTCCGACAGTATTTTTAGCCAAAACGGGATACGATAGGGCGAGAAAGAGAGAAAAAAATTTTACTCCCGAATTCTGTTCCTACCCAACCCGAGCAAGAAAATGCCAAATAAAAAATAGTAAAAAAAATTAAAAAAGTTAATTCCGACATTATTTCTATCCAAAACGGGTTGGGAGAGGCCAAGAAAGAGAAAAAAAAAATTTCATTCCTGGATTCCGTTCATATTCGACCCGTGCAAGGAAATTCCGAAAAAAAAAGCTAAAAAATTCAAGAAATTAAAAAAACCCTTTCTGGCATTATTTTTAGCCAAAACGGGATAAGATAGACTGAGAAAGAGAAAAAAAAAATTTTAGACCCAAATTTCGTTCACACTCGACCCGGGAAAGAAAATTCCAAAAAAAAATAGCAAATAAATTCAAAAAATTTAAAAAACCCCTTTCCTACATTATTTTTAGCCAAAAAGGGATGAGATTGGCGGAGAAAGAGAGATAAAAATTTTAGACCCTAATTCCATTCATACTCGACCCGAGTATGAAAATTCCGAAAAAAATATAAAAAAAAAATCTAAAAATCAAAAAACCGCTTTCCGGCATTATTTTTAGCCAAAATGGGATGAGCTAGGCTGAGAAAGAGAGAAAAAAAAATTTAGACCTGAATTCCGTTCATACTCGACCCGTGCAAGGAAAATCCGAAAAAAATAGCTAAAAAATTCAAGAAATTAAAAAAACTCTTTCCGACATTATTTTTAGCCAAAATGGGATGAGATTGGCGGAGAAAGAGAGAGAAAAATTTTAGACCCGAATTCCGTTCATACTGGACCCGAGTATGAAAATTCCGAAAAAAATATAAAAAAAAAATCTAAAAATCAAAAAACCTCTTTTCGGCATTATTTTTAGCCAAAATGGGATGAGCTAGGCCGAGAAAGAGAGAAAAAAAATTTAGACCTGAATTCCGTTCATACTCGACCCGTGGAAGGAAAATCCGAAAAAAATAGCTAAAAAATTCAAGAAATTAAAAAAACTCTTTCCGACATTATTTTTAGCCAAAATGGGATGAGATAGGTCGAGAAAGAGAGAAAAAAATTTCAGACTCGAATTCCGTTCATACTCGACCCGGGCAAGAAAATTCCGAAAAAATAGAAATAAAAATACATAAATTATAAAACCCCTTTCCGGCATAATTTTTAGCCAAAATGGGATGAGATAGGCCGGGAAAGAGAGAAAAAAAATTTTACTCACGAATTCCGTTCACACTCGATCCGGGCAAGAAAATTCCAAAAAAAATAGCAAAAAAATCAAAAAATTAAAAAACCCCTTTCCGGCATTATTTTTAGCCATAACGGGATGAAATAGGCGGAGAAAGAGAGAAAAAAATTTTAGACCCGAATTCTGTTCAAACTCGACACGGGCAAGAAAATTCCGAAAAAAATAGAAAAAAAATCAAAAAAGTAAAAAACCTATTTCCGACAATATTTTTAGCCAAAACGGGATACGATAGGGCGAGAAAGAGAGAAAAAAATTTTACTCCCGAATTCTGTTCCTACCCAACCCGAGCAAGAAAATGCCAAACAAAAAATAGTAAAAAAAATTCAAAAAATTAAAAAAGTTAATTCCGACATTATTTCTATCCAAAACGGGTTGGGAGATGCCATGAAAGAGAAAAAAAAAATTTTATTCCTGGATTTCGTTCATATTCGACCCGTGCAAGGAGATTCCGAAAAAAAAAGCTAAAAAATTCAAGAATTTAAAAAAACCCTTTCTGGCATTATTTTTAGCTAAAACGGGATAAGATAGACTGAGAAAGAGAAAAAAAAATTTTAGACCCAAATTCCGTTCACACTCGGCCCGGGAAAGAAAATTCCAAAAAAAAATAGCAAATAAATTCAAAAAATTTAAAAAACACCTTTCCTGCATTATTTTTAGCCAAAAAGGGATGAGATTGGCGGAGAAAGAGAGATAAAAATTTTAGACCCGAATTCCGTTCATACTCGACCCCTGGAAGGAAATTACGAAAAAATAGCTAAAAAATTCAAGAAATTAAAAAAAAAACTCTTTCCGGCATTATTTTTAGCCAAAATGGGATGAGATAGGCGGAGAAAGAGAGAAAAAATTTTAGTCAAGAATTCCGTTCACACTCGATCCGGGCAAGAAAATTCCAAAAAAAATAGCAAAAAAATTCAAAAAACTAAAAAAACCCCTTTCCAGCATTATTTTTAGCCAAAACGGGATAAGATAGGCCAAGAAAGAGAGAAAAAAATTTTAGTCCCGGATTCCGTTCACACTCGACCCGGGCAAGAAAATTCCAAAAAAAAATAGCAAAAAAATTCAAAAAATTAAAAAAACTCTTTCCAGCATTATTTTTAGCCAAAATCGGATGAAATAGGCAGAGAAAAAGAGAAAAAAAATTTAGACCTGAATTCCATTCATACTCGACCCGTGGAAGGAAAATCCGAAAAAAATAGCTAAAAAATTCAAGAAATTAAAAAAACTGTTTCCGACATTATTTTTAGCCAAAATGGGATGAGATTGGCGGAGAAAGAGAGAGAAAAATTTTAGACCCGAATTCCATTCATACTGGACCCGAGTATGAAAATTCCGAAAAAAATATAAAAAAAAAATCTAAAAATCAAAAAACCTCTTTTCGGCATTATTTTTAGCCAAAATGGGATGAGCTAGGCCGAGAAAGAGAGAAAAAAAATTTAGACCTGAATTCCGTTCATACTCGACCCGTGGAAGGAAAATCCGAAAAAAATAGCTAAAAAATTCAAGAAATTAAAAAAACTCTTTCCGACATTATTTTTAGCCAAAATGGGATGAGATAGGCCAAGAAAGAGAGAAAAAAATTATAGACCCGAATTCCGTTCATACTCGACCCGGGCAAGAAAATTCCGAAAAAAATAGAAATAAAAAGAAAAAATTATAAAACCCCTTTCCGGCATAATTTTTAGCCAAAATGGGATGAGATAGGCCGGGAAAGAGAGAAAAAAAATTTTACTCTCGAATTCCGTTCACACTCGACCCGGGCAAGAAAATTCCAAAAAAAATAGCAAAAAAATTCAAAAAATTAAAAAACCCCTTTCCTGCATTATTTTTAGCCATAACGGGATGAAATAGGCGGAGAAAGAGAGAAAAAAATTTTAGGCCCGAATTCCGTTCAAACTCGACACGGGCAAGAAAATTCCGAAAAAAATAGAAAAAAAATCAAAAAAGTAAAAAACCTGTTTCCGACAGTATTTTTAGCCAAAACGGGATACGATAGGGCGAGAAAGAGAGAAAAAAATTTTACTCCCGAACTCTGTTCCTACCCAACCCGAGCAAGAAAATGCCAAATAAAAAATAGTAAAAAAAATTAAAAAAGTTAATTCCGACATTACTTCTATCCAAAACGGGTTGGGAGAGGCCAAGAAAGAGAAAAAAAAAATTTCATTCCTGGATTCCGTTCATATTCGACCCGTGCAAGGAAATTCCGAAAAAAAAAGCTAAAAAATTCAAGAAATTAAAAAAACCCTTTCTGGCATTATTTTTAGCCAAAACGGGATAAGATAGACTGAGAAAGAAAAAAAAAAATTTTTAGACCCAAATTCCGTTCACACTCGACCCGGGAAAGAAAATTCCAAAAAAAAATAGCAAATAAATTCAAAAAATTTAAAAAACCCCTTTCCTACATTATTTTTAGCCAAAAAGGGAGGAGATTGGCGGAGAAAGAGAGATAAAAATTTTAGACCCTAATTCCATTCATACTCGACCCGAGTATGAAAATTCCGAAAAAAATATAAAAAAAAAAATCTAAAAATCAAAAAACCGCTTTCCGGCATTATTTTTAGCCAAAATGGGATGAGCTAGGCTGAGAAAGAGAGAAAAAAAAATTTAGACCTGAATTCCGTTCCTACTCGACCCGTGCAAGGAAAATCCGAAAAAAATAGCTAAAAAATTCAAGAAATTAAAAAAACTCTTTCCGACATTATTTTTAGCCAAAATGGGATGAGATAGGTCGAGAAAGAGAGAAAAAAATTTCAGACCCGAATTCCGTTCATACTCGACCCGGGCAAGAAAATTCCGAAAAAATAGAAATAAAAATACATAAATTATAAAACCCCTTTCCGGCATAATTTTTAGCCAAAATGGGATGAGATAGGCCGAGAAAGAAAGAAAAAAAATTTTACTCACGAATTCCGTTCACACTCGATCCGGGCAAGAAAATTCCAAAAAAAATAGCAAAAAAATCAAAAAATTAAAAAACCCCTTTCCGGCATTATTTTTAGCCATAACGGGATGAAATAGGCGGAGAAAGAGAGAAAAAAAATTTTAGACCCGAATTCTGTTCAAACTCGACACGGGCAAGAAAATTCCGAAAAAAATAGAAAAAAAATCAAAAAAGTAAAAAACCTATTTCCGACAGTATTTTTAGCCAAAACGGGATACGATAGGGCGAGAAAGAGAGAAAAAAATTTTACTCCCGAATTCTGTTCCTACCCAACCCGAGCAAGAAAATGCCAAACAAAAAATAGTAAAAAAAATTCAAAAAATTAAAAAAGTTAATTCCGACATTATTTCTATCCAAAACGGGTTGGGAGATGCCAAGAAAGAGAAAAAAAAAAAAATTTATTCCTGGATTCCGTTCATATTCGACCCGTGCAAGGAAATTCCGAAAAAAAAAGCTAAAAAATTCAAGAATTTAAAAAAACCCTTTCTGGCATTATTTTTAGCTAAAACGGGATAAGATAGACTGAGAAAGAGAAAAAAAAATTTTAGACCCAAATTCCGTTCACACTCAGCCCGGGAAAGAAAATTCCAAAAAAAAATAGCAAATAAATTCAAAAAATTTAAAAAACACATTTCCTGCATTATTTTTAGCCAAAAAGGGATGAGATTGGCGGAGAAAGAGAGATAAAAATTTTAGACCCGAATTCCGTTCATACTCGACCCCTGGAAGGAAATTACGAAAAAATAGCAAAAAAATTCAAGAAATTAAAAAAAAAAACTCTTTCCGGCATTATTTTTAGCCAAAATGGGATGAGATAGGCGGAGAAAGAGAGAAAAAATTTTAGTCAAGAATTCCGTTCACACTCGATCCGGGCAAGAAAATTCCAAAAAAAATAGCAAAAAAATTCAAAAAACTAAAAAAACCCCTTTCCAACATTATTTTTAGCCAAAACGGGATAAGATAGGCCAAGAAAGAGAGAAAAAAATTTTAGTCCCGAATTCCGTTCACACTCGACCCGGGCAAGAAAATTCCAAAAAAAAATAGCAAAAAAATTCAAAAAATTAAAAAAACTCTTTCCGGCATTATTTTTAGCCAAAATGGGATGAAATAGGCAGAGAAAAAGAGAAAAAAAATTTAGACCTGAATTCCATTCATACTCGACCCGTGGAAGGAAAATCCGAAAAAAATAGCTAAAAAATTCAAGAAATTAAAAAAACTGTTTCCGACATTATTTTTAGCCAAAATGGGATGAGATTGGCGGAGAAAGAGAGAGAAAAATTTTAGACCCGAATTCCATTCATACTGGACCCGAGTATGAAAATTCCGAAAAAAATATAAAAAAAAAATCTAAAAATCAAAAAACCTCTTTTCGGCATTATTTTTAGCCAAAATGGGATGAGCTAGGCCGAGAAAGAGAAAAAAAAAATTTAGACCTGAATTCCGTTCATACTCGACCCGTGGAAGGAAAATCCGAAAAAAATAGCTAAAAAATTCAAGAAATTAAAAAAACTCTTTCCGACATTATTTTTAGCCAAAATGGGATGAGATAGGCCAAGAAAGAGAGAAAAAAATTATAGACCCGAATTCCGTTCATACTCGACCCGGGCAAGAAAATTCCGAAAAAAATAGAAATAAAAAGAAAAAATTATAAAACCCCTTTCCGGCATAATTTTTAGCCAAAATGGGATGAGATAGGCCGGGAAAGAGAGAAAAAAAATTTTACTCTCGAATTCCGTTCACACTCGACCCGGGCAAGAAAATTCCAAAAAAAATAGCAAAAAAATTCAAAAAATTAAAAAACCCCTTTCCTGCATTATTTTTAGCCATAACGGGATGAAATAGGCGGAGAAAGAGAGAAAAAAATTTTAGGCCCGAATTCCGTTCAAACTCGACACGGGCAAGAAAATTCCGAAAAAAATAGAAAAAAAATCAAAAAAGTAAAAAACCTGTTTCCGACAGTATTTTTAGCCAAAACGGGATACGATAGGGCGAGAAAGAGAGAAAAAAATTTTACTCCCGAACTCTGTTCCTACCCAACCCGAGCAAGAAAATGCCAAATAAAAAATAGTAAAAAAAATTAAAAAAGTTAATTCCGACATTATTTCTATCCAAAACGGGTTGGGAGAGGCCAAGAAAGAGAAAAAAAAAATTTCATTCCTGGATTCCGTTCATATTCGACCCGTGCAAGGAAATTCCGAAAAAAAAAGCTAAAAAATTCAAGAAATTAAAAAAACCCTTTCTGGCATTATTTTTAGCCAAAACGGGATAAGATAGACTGAGAAAGAGAAAAAAAAATTTTTAGACCCAAATTCCGTTCACACTCGACCCGGGAAAGAAAATTCCAAAAAAAAATAGCAAATAAATTCAAAAAATTTAAAAAACCCCTTTCCTACATTATTTTTAGCCAAAAAGGGAGGAGATTGGCGGAGAAAGAGAGATAAAAATTTTAGACCCTAATTCCATTCATACTCGACCCGAGTATGAAAATTCCGAAAAAAATATAAAAAAAAAAATCTAAAAATCAAAAAACCGCTTTCCGGCATTATTTTTAGCCAAAATGGGATGAGCTAGGCTGAGAAAGAGAGAAAAAAAAATTTAGACCTGAATTCCGTTCCTACTCGACCCGTGCAAGGAAAATCCGAAAAAAATAGCTAAAAAATTCAAGAAATTAAAAAAACTCTTTCCGACATTATTTTTAGCCAAAATGGGATGAGATAGGTCGAGAAAGAGAGAAAAAAATTTCAGACCCGAATTCCGTTCATACTCGACCCGGGCAAGAAAATTCCGAAAAAATAGAAATAAAAATACATAAATTATAAAACCCCTTTCCGGCATAATTTTTAGCCAAAATGGGATGAGATAGGCCGAGAAAGAAAGAAAAAAAATTTTACTCACGAATTCCGTTCACACTCGATCCGGGCAAGAAAATTCCAAAAAAAATAGCAAAAAAATCAAAAAATTAAAAAACCCCTTTCCGGCATTATTTTTAGCCATAACGGGATGAAATAGGCGGAGAAAGAGAGAAAAAAAATTTTAGACCCGAATTCTGTTCAAACTCGACACGGGCAAGAAAATTCCGAAAAAAATAGAAAAAAAATCTAAAAAGTAAAAAACCTATTTCCGACAGTATTTTTAGCCAAAACGGGATACGATAGGGCGAGAAAGAGAGAAAAAAATTTTACTCCCGAATTCTGTTCCTACCCAACCCGAGCAAGAAAATGCCAAACAAAAAATAGTAAAAAAAATTCAAAAAATTAAAAAAGTTAATTCCGACATTATTTCTATCCAAAACGGGTTGGGAGATGCCAAGAAAGAGAAAAAAAAAAAATTTATTCCTGGATTCCGTTCATATTCGACCCGTGCAAGGAAATTCCGAAAAAAAAAGCTAAAAAATTCAAGAATTTAAAAAAACCCTTTCTGGCATTATTTTTAGCTAAAACGGGATAAGATAGACTGAGAAAGAGAAAAAAAAATTTTAGACCCAAATTCCGTTCACACTCAGCCCGGGAAAGAAAATTCCAAAAAAAAATAGCAAATAAATTCAAAAAATTTAAAAAACACATTTCCTGCATTATTTTTAGCCAAAAAGGGATGAGATTGGCGGAGAAAGAGAGATAAAAATTTTAGACCCGAATTCCGTTCATACTCGACCCCTGGAAGGAAATTACGAAAAAATAGCTAAAAAATTCAAGAAATTAAAAAAAAAAACTCTTTCCGGCATTATTTTTAGCCAAAATGGGATGAGATAGGCGGAGAAAGAGAGAAAAAATTTTAGTCAAGAATTCCGTTCACACTCGATCCGGGCAAGAAAATTCCAAAAAAAATAGCAAAAAAATTCAAAAAACTAAAAAAACCCCTTTCCAACATTATTTTTAGCCAAAACGGGATAAGATAGGCCAAGAAAGAGAGAAAAAAATTTTAGTCCCGAATTCCGTTCACACTCGACCCGGGCAAGAAAATTCCAAAAAAAAATAGCAAAAAAATTCAAAAAATTAAAAAAACTCTTTCCGGCATTATTTTTAGCCAAAATGGGATGAAATAGGCAGAGAAAAAGAGAAAAAAAATTTAGACCTGAATTCCATTCATACTCGACCCGTGGAAGGAAAATCCGAAAAAAATAGCTAAAAAATTCAAGAAATTAAAAAAACTGTTTCCGACATTATTTTTAGCCAAAATGGGATGAGATTGGCGGAGAAAGAGAGAGAAAAATTTTAGACCCGAATTCCATTCATACTGGACCCGAGTATGAAAATTCCGAAAAAAATATAAAAAAAAAATCTAAAAATCAAAAAACCTCTTTTCGGCATTATTTTTAGCCAAAATGGGATGAGCTAGGCCGAGAAAGAGAAAAAAAAAATTTAGACCTGAATTCCGTTCATACTCGACCCGTGGAAGGAAAATCCGAAAAAAATAGCTAAAAAATTGAAGAAATTAAAAAAACTCTTTCCGACATTATTTTTAGCCAAAATGGGATGAGATAGGCCAAGAAAGAGAGAAAAAAATTATAGACCCGAATTCCGTTCATACTCGACCCGGGCAAGAAAATTCCGAAAAAAATAGAAATAAAAAGAAAAAATTATAAAACCCCTTTCCGGCATAATTTTTAGCCAAAATGGGATGAGATAGGCCGGGAAAGAGAGAAAAAAAATTTTACTCACGAATTCCGTTCACACTCGACCCGGGCAAGAAAATTCCAAAAAAAATAGCAAAAAAATTCAAAAAATTAAAAAACCCCTTTCCGGCATTATTTTTAGCCATAACGGGATGAAATAGGCGGAGAAAGAGAGAAAAAAATTTTAGGCCCGAATTCCGTTCAAACTCGACACGGGCAAGAAAATTCAGAAAAAAATAAAAAAAAAATCAAAAAAGTAAAAAACCTGTTTCCGACAGTATTTTTAGCCAAAACGGGATACGATAGGGCGAGAAAGAGAGAAAAAAATTTTACTCCCGAATTCTGTTCCTACCCAACCCGAGCAAGAAAATGCCAAATAAAAAATAGTAAAAAAAATTAAAAAAGTTAATTCCGACATTATTTCTATCCAAAACGGGTTGGGAGAGGCCAAGAAGGAGAAAAAAAAAATTTTATTCCTGGATTCCGTTCATATTCGACCCGTGCAAGGAAATTCCGAAAAAAAAAGCTAAAAAATTCAAGAAATTAAAAAAACCCTTTCTGGCATTATTTTTAGCCAAAACGGGATAAGATAGACTGAGAAAGAGAGAAAAAAATTTTAGACCCAAATTCCGTTCACACTCGACCCGGGAAAGAAAATTCCAAAAAAAAATAGCAAATAAATTCAAAAAATTTAAAAAACCCCTTTCCTACATTATTTTTAGCCAAAAAGGGACGAGATTGGCGGAGAAAGAGAGATAAAAATTTTAGACCCTAATTCCATTCATACTCGACCCGTGTATGAAAATTCCGAAAAAAATATAAAAAAAAAAATCTAAAAATCAAAAAACCGCTTTCCGGCATTATTTTTAGCCAAAATGGGATGAGCTAGGCTGAGAAAGAGAGAAAAAAAAAATTTAGACCTGAATTCCGTTCGTACTCGACCCGTGGAAGGAAAATCCGAAAAAAATAGCTAAAAAATTCAAGAAATTAAAAAAACTCTTTCCGACATTATTTTTAGCCAAAATGGGATGAGATAGGTCGAGAAAGAGAAAAAAAAATTTCAGACCCGAATTCCGTTCATACTCGACCCGGGCAAGAAAATTCCGAAAAAATAGAAATAAAAATACATAAATTATAAAACCCCTTTCCGGCATAATTTTTAGCCAAAATGGGATGAGATAGGCCGGGAAAGAGAGAAAAAAAATTTTACTCACGAATTCCGTTCACACTCGATCCGGGCAAGAAAATTCCAAAAAAAATAGCAAAAAAATCAAAAAATTAAAAAACCCCTTTCCGGCATTATTTTTAGCCATAACGGGATGAAATAGGTGGAGAAAGAGAGAAAAAAATTTTAGTCCCGAATTCTGTTCAAACTCGACACGGGCAAGAAAATTCTGAAAAAAATAGAAAAAAAATCAAAAAAGTAAAAAACCTATTTCCGACAATATTTTTAGCCAAAACGGGATACGATAGGGCGAGAAAGAGAGAAAAAAATTTTACTCCCGAATTCTGTTCCTACCCAACCCGAGCAAGAAAATGCCAAACAAAAAATAGTAAAAAAAATTCAAAAAATTTAAAAAGTTAATTCCGACATTATTTCTATCCAAAACGGGTTGGGAGATGCCATGAAAGAGAAAAAAAAAATTTTATTCCTGGATTTCGTTCATATTCGACCCGTGCAAGGAAATTCCGAAAAAAAAAGCTAAAAAATTCAAGAATTTAAAAAAACCCTTTCTGGCATTATTTTTAGCTAAAACGGGATAAGATAGACTGAGAAAGAGAAAAAAAAATTTTAGACCCAAATTCCGTTCACACTCGGCCCGGGAAAGAAAATTCCAAAAAAAAATAGCAAATAAATTCAAAAAATTTAAAAAACACCTTTCCTGCATTATTTTTAGCCAAAAAGGGATGAGATTGGCGGAGAAAGAGAGATAAAAATTTTAGACCCGAATTCCGTTCATACTCGACCCCTGGAAGGAAATTACGAAAAAATAGCTAAAAAATTCAAGAAATTAAAAAAAAAACTCTTTCCGGCATTATTTTTAGCCAAAATGGGATGAGATAGGCGGAGAAAGAGAGAAAAAATTTTAGTCAAGAATTCCGTTCACACTCGATCCGGGCAAGAAAATTCCAAAAAAAATAGCAAAAAAATTCAAAAAACTAAAAAAACCCCTTTCCAGCATTATTTTTAGCCAAAACGGGATAAGATAGGCCAAGAAAGAGAGAAAAAAATTTTAGTCCCGGATTCCGTTCACACTCGACCCGGGCAAGAAAATTCCAAAAAAAAATAGGAAAAAAATTCAAAAAATTAAAAAAACTCTTTCCAGCATTATTTTTAGCCAAAATCGGATGAAATAGGCAGAGAAAAAGAGAAAAAAAATTTAGACCTGAACTCCATTCATACTCGACCCGTGGAAGGAAAATCCGAAAAAAATAGCTAAAAAATTCAAGAAATTAAAAAAACTCTTTCCGACATTATTTTTAGCCAAAATGGGATGAGATAGGCCAAGAAAGAGAGAAAAAAATTATAGACCCGAATTCCGTTCATACTCGACCCGGGCAAGAAAATTCCGAAAAAAATAGAAATAAAAAGAAAAAATTATAAAACCCCTTTCCGGCATAATTTTTAGCCAAAATGGGATGAGATAGGCCGGGAAAGAGAGAAAAAAAATTTTACTCACGAATTCCGTTCACACTCGACCCGGGCAAGAAAATTCCAAAAAAAATAGCAAAAAAATTCAAAAAATTAAAAAACCCCTTTCCGGCATTATTTTTAGCCATAACGGGATGAAATAGGCGGAGAAAGAGAGAAAAAAATTTTAGGCCCGAATTCCGTTCAAACTCGACACGGGCAAGAAAATTCCGAAAAAAATAGAAAAAAAATCAAAAAAGTAAAAAACCTGTTTCCGACAGTATTTTTAGCCAAAACGGGATACGATAGGGCGAGAAAGAGAGAAAAAAATTTTACTCCCGAACTCTGTTCCTACCCAACCCGAGCAAGAAAATGCCAAATAAAAAATAGTAAAAAAAATTAAAAAAGTTAATTCCGACATTATTTCTATCCAAAACGGGTTGGGAGAGGCCAAGAAAGAGAAAAAAAAAATTTCATTCCTGGATTCCGTTCATATTCGACCCGTGCAAGGAAATTTCGAAAAAAAAAGCTAAAAAATTCAAGAAATTAAAAAAACCCTTTCTGGCATTATTTTTAGCCAAAACGGGATAAGATAGACTGAGAAAGAGAAAAAAAAATTTTTAGACCCAAATTCCGTTCACACTCGACCCGGGAAAGAAAATTCCAAAAAAAAATAGCAAATAAATTCAAAAAATTTAAAAAACCCCTTTCCTACATTATTTTTAGCCAAAAAGGGAGGAGATTGGCGGAGAAAGAGAGATAAAAATTTTAGACCCTAATTCCATTCATACTCGACCCGAGTATGAAAATTCCGAAAAAAATATAAAAAAAAAAATCTAAAAATCAAAAAACCGCTTTCCGGCATTATTTTTAGCCAAAATGGGATGAGCTAGGCTGAGAAAGAGAGAAAAAAAAATTTAGACCTGAATTCCGTTCATACTCGACCCGTGCAAGGAAAATCCGAAAAAAATAGCTAAAAAATTCAAGAAATTAAAAAAACTCTTTCCGACATTATTTTTAGCCAAAATGGGATGAGATAGGTCGAGAAAGAGAGAAAAAAATTTCAGACCCGAATTCCGTTCATACTCGACCCGGGCAAGAAAATTCCGAAAAAATAGAAATAAAAATACATAAAATATAAAACCCCTTTCCGGCATAATTTTTAGCCAAAATGGGATGAGATAGGCCGAGAAAGAAAGAAAAAAAATTTTACTCACGAATTCCGTTCACACTCGATCCGGGCAAGAAAATTCCAAAAAAAATAGCAAAAAAATTAAAAAATTAAAAAACCCCTTTCCGGCATTATTTTTAGCCATAACGGGATGAAATAGGCGGAGAAAGAGAGAAAAAAAATTTTAGACCCGAATTCTATTCAAACTCGACACGGGCAAGAAAATTCCGAAAAAAATAGAAAAAAAATCAAAAAAGTAAAAAACCTATTTCCGACAGTATTTTTAGCCAAAACGGGATACGATAGGGCGAGAAAGAGAGAAAAAAATTTTACTCCCGAATTCTGTTCCTACCCAACCCGAGCAAGAAAATGCCAAACAAAAAATAGTAAAAAAAATTCAAAAAATTAAAAAAGTTAATTCCGACATTATTTCTATCCAAAACGGGTTGGGAGATGCCAAGAAAGAGAAAAAAAAAAAATTTATTCCTGGATTCCGTTCATATTCGACCCGTGCAAGGAAATTCCGAAAAAAAAAGCTAAAAAATTCAAGAATTTAAAAAAACCCTTTCTGGCATTATTTTTAGCTAAAACGGGATAAGATAGACTGAGAAAGAGAAAAAAAAATTTTAGACCCAAATTCCGTTCACACTCGGCCCGGGAAAGAAAATTCCAAAAAAAAATAGCAAATAAATTCAAAAAATTTAAAAAACACCTTTCCTGCATTATTTTTAGCCAAAAAGGGATGAGATTGGCGGAGAAAGAGAGATAAAAATTTTAGACCCGAATTCCGTTCATACTCGACCCCTGGAAGGAAATTACGAAAAAATAGCTAAAAAATTCAAGAAATTAAAAAAAAAACTCTTTCCGGCATTATTTTTAGCCAAAATGGGATGAGATAGGCGGAGAAAGAGAGAAAAAATTTTAGTCAAGAATTCCGTTCACACTCGATCCGGGCAAGAAAATTCCAAAAAAAATAGCAAAAAAATTCAAAAAACTAAAAAAACCCCTTTCCAGCATTATTTTTAGCCAAAACGGGATAAGATAGGCCAAGAAAGAGAGAAAAAAATTTTAGTCCCGGATTCCGTTCACACTCGACCCGGGCAAGAAAATTCCAAAAAAAAATAGGAAAAAAATTCAAAAAATTAAAAAAACTCTTTCCAGCATTATTTTTAGCCAAAATCGGATGAAATAGGCAGAGAAAAAGAGAAAAAAAATTTAGACCTGAACTCCATTCATACTCGACCCGTGGAAGGAAAATCCGAAAAAAATAGCTAAAAAATTCAAGAAATTAAAAAAACTCTTTCCGACATTATTTTTAGCCAAAATGGGATGAGATAGGCCAAGAAAGAGAGAAAAAAATTATAGACCCGAATTCCGTTCATACTCGACCCGGGCAAGAAAATTCCGAAAAAAATAGAAATAAAAAGAAAAAATTATAAAACCCCTTTCCGGCATAATTTTTAGCCAAAATGGGATGAGATAGGCCGGGAAAGAGAGAAAAAAAATTTTACTCACGAATTCCGTTCACACTCGACCCGGGCAAGAAAATTCCAAAAAAAATAGCAAAAAAATTCAAAAAATTAAAAAACCCCTTTCCGGCATTATTTTTAGCCATAACGGGATGAAATAGGCGGAGAAAGAGAGAAAAAAATTTTAGGCCCGAATTCCGTTCAAACTCGACACGGGCAAGAAAATTCCGAAAAAAATAGAAAAAAAATCAAAAAAGTAAAAAACCTGTTTCCGACAGTATTTTTAGCCAAAACGGGATACGATAGGGCGAGAAAGAGAGAAAAAAATTTTACTCCCGAACTCTGTTCCTACCCAACCCGAGCAAGAAAATGCCAAATAAAAAATAGTAAAAAAAATTCAAAAAATTAAAAAAGTTAATTCCGACATTATTTCTATCCAAAACGGGTTGGGAGAGGCCAAGAAAGAGAAAAAATAAATTTCATTCCTGGATTCCGTTCATATTCGACCCGTGCAAGGAAATTCCGAAAAAAAAAGCTAAAAAATTCAAGAAATTAAAAAAACCCTTTCTGGCATTATTTTTAGCCAAAACGGGATAAGATAGACTGAGAAAGAGAGAAAAAAATTTTTAGACCCAAATTCCGTTCACACTCGACCCGGGAAAGAAAATTCCAAAAAAAATAGCAAATAAATTCAAAAAATTTAAAAAACCCCTTTCCTACATTATTTTTAGCCAAAAAGGGATGAGATTGGCGGAGAAAGAGAGATAAAAATTTTAGACCCTAATTCCATTCATACTCGACCCGAGTATGAAAATTCCGAAAAAAATATAAAAAAAAAAATCTAAAAATCAAAAAACCGCTTTCCGGCATTATTTTTAGCCAAAATGGGATGAGCTAGGCTGAGAAAGAGAGAAAAAAAAATTTAGACCTGAATTCCGTTCATACTCGACCCGTGCAAGGAAAATCCGAAAAAAATAGCTAAAAAATTCAAGAAATTAAAAAAACTCTTTCCGACATTATTTTTAGCCAAAATGGGATGAGATAGGTCGAGAAAGAGAGAAAAATATTTCAGACCTGAATTCCGTTCATACTCGACCCGGGCAAGAAAATTCCGAAAAAATAGAAATAAAAATACATAAATTATAAAACCCCTTTCCGGCATAATTTTTAGCCAAAATGGGATGAGATAGGCCGGGAAAGAGAGAAAAAAAATTTTACTCACGAATTCCGTTCACACTCGATCCGGGCAAGAAAATTCCAAAAAAAATAGCAAAAAAATCAAAAAATTAAAAAACCCCTTTCCGGCATTATTTTTAGCCATAACGGGATGAAATAGGCGGAGAAAGAGAGAACAAAATTTTAGACCCGAATTCTGTTCAAACTCGACACGGGCAAGAAAATTCCGAAAAAAATAGAAAAAAAATCAAAAAAGTAAAAAATCTATTTCCGACAGTATTTTTAGCCAAAACGGGATACGATAGGGCGAGAAAGAGAGAAAAAAATTTACTCCCGAATTCTGTTCCTACCCAACCCGAGCAAGAAAATGCCAAACAAAAAATAGTAAAAAAAATTCAAAAAATTAAAAAAGTTAATTCCGACATTATTTCTATCCAAAACGGGTTGGGAGATGCCAAGAAAGAGAAAAAAAAAATTTTATTCCTGGATTCCGTTCATATTCGACCCGTGCAAGGAAATTCCGAAAAAAAAAGCTAAAAAATTCAAGAATTTAAAAAAACCCTTTCTGGCATTATTTTTAGCTAAAACGGGATAAGATAGACTGAGAAAGAGAAAAAAAAAAATTTTAGACCCAAATTCCGTTCACACTCGGCCCGGGAAAGAAAATTCCAAAAAAAAATAGCAAATAAATTCAAAAAATTTAAAAAACACCTTTCCTGCATTATTTTTAGCCAAAAAGGGATGAGATTGGCGGAGAAAGAGAGATAAAAATTTTAGACCCGAATTCCGTTCATACTCGACCCCTGGAAGGAAATTACGAAAAAATAGCTAAAAAATTCAAGAAATTAAAAAAAAAACTCTTTCCGGCATTATTTTTAGCCAAAATGGGATGAGATAGGCGGAGAAAGAGAGAAAAAAGTTTAGTCAAGAATTCCGTTCACACTCGATCCGGGCAAGAAAATTCCAAAAAAAAATAGCAAAAAAATTCAAAAAACTAAAAAAACCCCTTTCCAGCATTATTTTTAGCCAAAACGGGATAAGATAGGCCAAGAAAGAGAGAAAAAAATTTTAGTCCCGAATTCCGTTCACACTCGACCCGGGCAAGAAAATTCCAAAAAAAAATAGCAAAAAAATTCAAAAAATTAAAAAAACTCTTTCCGGCATTATTTTTAGCCAAAATGGGATGAAATAGGCAGAGAAAAAGAGAAAAAAAATTTAGACCTGAATTCCATTCATACTCGACCCGTGGAAGGAAAATCCGAAAAAAATAGCTAAAAAATTCAAGAAATTAAAAAAACTGTTTCCGACATTATTTTTAGCCAAAATGGGATGAGATTGGCGGAGAAAGAGAGAGAAAAATTTTAGACCCGAATTCCATTCATACTGGACCCGAGTATGAAAATTCCGAAAAAAATATAAAAAAAAATCTAAAAATCAAAAAACCTCTTTTCAGCATTATTTTTAGCCAAAATGGGATGAGCTAGGCCGAGAAAGAGAGAAAAAAAATTTAGACCTGAATTCCGTTCATACTCGACCCGTGGAAGGAAAATCCGAAAAAAATAGCTAAAAAATTCAAGAAATTAAAAAAACTCTTTCCAACATTATTTTTAGCCAAAATGGGATGAGATAGGCCAAGAAAGAGAGAAAAAAATTATAGACCCGAATTCCGTTCATACTCGACCCGGGCAAGAAAATTCCGAAAAAAATAGAAATAAAAAGAAAAAATTATAAAACCCCTTTCCGGCATAATTTTTAGCCAAAATGGGATGAGATAGGCCGGGAAAGAGAGAAAAAAAATTTTACTCACGAATTCCGTTCACACTCGACCCGGGCAAGAAAATTCCAAAAAAAATAGCAAAAAAATTCAAAAAATTAAAAAACCCCTTTCCGGAATTATTTTTAGCCATAACGGGATGAAATAGGCGGAGAAAGAGAGAAAAAAATTTTAGGCCCGAATTCCGTTCAAACTCGACACGGGCAAGAAAATTCCGAAAAAAATAGAAAAAAAATCAAAAAAGTAAAAAACCTGTTTCCGACAGTATTTTTAGCCAAAACGGGATACGATAGGGCGAGAAAGAGAGAAAAAAATTTTACTCCCGAATTCTGTTCCTACCCAGCCCGAGCAAGAAAATGCCAAATAAAAAATAGTAAAAAAAATTCAAAAAATTAAAAAAGTTAATTCCGACATTATTTCTATCCAAAACGGGTTGGGAGAGGCCAAGAAAGAGAAAAAAAAAATTTCATTCCTGGATTCCGTTCATATTCGACCCGTGCAAGGAAATTCCGAAAAAAAAAGCTAAAAAATTCAAGAAATTAAAAAAACCCTTTCTGGCATTATTTTTAGCCAAAACGGGATAAGATAGACTGAGAAAGAGAGAAAAAAATTTTTAGACCCAAATTCCGTTCACACTCGACCCGGGAAAGAAAATTCCAAAAAAAAATAGCAAATAAATTCAAAAAATTTAAAAAACCCCTTTCCTACATTATTTTTAGCCAAAAAGGGATGAGATTGGCGGAGAAAGAGAGATAAAAATTTTAGACCCTAATTCCATTCATACTCGACCCGAGTATGAAAATTCCGAAAAAAATATAAAAAAAAAAATCTAAAAATCAAAAAACCGCTTTCCGGCATTATTTTTAGCCAAAATGGGATGAGCTAGGCTGAGAAAGAGAGAAAAAAAAATTTAGACCTGAATTCCGTTCATACTCGACCCGTGCAAGGAAAATCCGAAAAAAATAGCTAAAAAATTCAAGAAATTAAAAAAACTCTTTCCGACATTATTTTTAGCCAAAATGGGATGAGATAGGTCGAGAAAGAGAGAAAAAAATTTCAGACCCGAATTCCGTTCATACTCGACCCGGGCAAGAAAATTCCGAAAAAATAGAAATAAAAATACATAAATTATAAAACCCCTTTCCGGCATAATTTTTAGCCAAAATGGGATGAGATAGGCCGGGAAAGAGAGAAAAAAAATTTTACTCACGAATTCCGTTCACACTCGATCCGGGCAAGAAAATTCCAAAAAAAATAGCAAAAAAATCAAAAAATTAAAAAACCCCTTTCCGGCATTATTTTTAGCCATAACGGGATGAAATAGGCGGAGAAAGAGAGAACAAAATTTTAGACCCGAATTCTGTTCAAACTCGACACGGGCAAGAAAATTCCGAAAAAAATAGAAAAAAAATCAAAAAAGTAAAAAATCTATTTCCGACAGTATTTTTAGCCAAAACGGGATACGATAGGGCGAGAAAGAGAGAAAAAAATTTTACTCCCGAATTCTGTTCCTACCCAACCCGAGCAAGAAAATGCCAAAAGAAAAAATAGTAAAAAAAATTCAAAAAATTAAAAAAGTTAATTCCGACATTATTTCTATCCAAAACGGGTTGGGAGATGCCAAGAAAGAGAAAAAAAAAATTTTATTCCTGGATTCCGTTCATATTCGACCCGTGCAAGGAAATTCCGAAAAAAAAAGCTAAAAAATTCAAGAATTTAAAAAAACCCTTTCTGGCATTATTTTTAGCTAAAACGGGATAAGATAGACTGAGAAAGAGAAAAAAAAATTTTAGACCCAAATTCCGTTCACACTCGGCCCGGGAAAGAAAATTCCAAAAAAAAATAGCAAATAAATTCAAAAAATTTAAAAAACACCTTTCCTGCATTATTTTTAGCCAAAAAGGGATGAGATTGGCGGAGAAAGAGAGATAAAAATTTTAGACCCGAATTCCGTTCATACTCGACCCCTGGAAGGAAATTACGAAAAAATAGCTAAAAAATTCAAGAAATTAAAAAAAAAACTCTTTCCGGCATTATTTTTAGCCAAAATGGGATGAGATAGGCGGAGAAAGAGAGAAAAAATTTTAGTCAAGAATTCCGTTCACACTCGATCCGGGCAAGAAAATTCCAAAAAAAAATAGCAAAAAAATTCAAAAAACTAAAAAAACCCCTTTCCAGCATTATTTTTAGCCAAAACGGGATAAGATAGGCCAAGAAAGAGAGAAAAAAATTTTAGTCCCGAATTCCGTTCACACTCGACCCGGGCAAGAAAATTCCAAAAAAAAATAGCAAAAAAATTCAAAAAATTAAAAAAACTCTTTCCGGCATTATTTTTAGCCAAAATGGGATGAAATAGGCAGAGAAAAAGAGAAAAAAAATTTAGACCTGAATTCCATTCATACTCGACCCGTGGAAGGAAAATCCGAAAAAAATAGCTAAAAAATTCAAGAAATTAAAAAAACTGTTTCCGACATTATTTTTAGCCAAAATGGGATGAGATTGGCGGAGAAAGAGAGAGAAAAATTTTAGACCCGAATTCCATTCATACTGGACCCGAGTATGAAAATTCCGAAAAAAATATAAAAAAAAATCTAAAAATCAAAAAACCTCTTTTCAGCATTATTTTTAGCCAAAATGGGATGAGCTAGGCCGAGAAAGAGAGAAAAAAAATTTAGACCTGAATTCCGTTCATACTCGACCCGTGGAAGGAAAATCCGAAAAAAATAGCTAAAAAATTCAAGAAATTAAAAAAACTCTTTCCAACATTATTTTTAGCCAAAATGGGATGAGATAGGCCAAGAAAGAGAGAAAAAAATTATAGACCCGAATTCCGTTCATACTCGACCCGGGCAAGAAAATTCCGAAAAAAATAGAAATAAAAAGAAAAAATTATAAAACCCCTTTCCGGCATAATTTTTAGCCAAAATGGGATGAGATAGGCCGGGAAAGAGAGAAAAAAAATTTTACTCACGAATTCCGTTCACACTCGACCCGGGCAAGAAAATTCCAAAAAAAATAGCAAAAAAATTCAAAAAATTAAAAAACCCCTTTCCGGAATTATTTTTAGCCATAACGGGATGAAATAGGCGGAGAAAGAGAGAAAAAAATTTTAGGCCCGAATTCCGTTCAAACTCGACACGGGCAAGAAAATTCCGAAAAAAATAGAAAAAAAATCAAAAAAGTAAAAAACCTGTTTCCGACAGTATTTTTAGCCAAAACGGGATACGATAGGGCGAGAAAGAGAGAAAAAAATTTTACTCCCGAATTCTGTTCCTACCCAACCCGAGCAAGAAAATGCCAAATAAAAAATAGTAAAAAAAATTCAAAAAATTAAAAAAGTTAATTCCGACATTATTTCTATCCAAAACGGGTTGGGAGAGGCCAAGAAAGAGAAAAAAAAAATTTCATTCCTGGATTCCGTTCATATTCGACCCGTGCAAGGAAATTCCGAAAAAAAAAGCTAAAAAATTCAAGAAATTAAAAAAACCCTTTCTGGCATTATTTTTAGCCAAAACGGGATAAGATAGACTGAGAAAGAGAGAAAAAAAATTTTAGACCCAAATTCCGTTCACACTCGACCCGGGAAAGAAAATTCCAAAAAAAAATAGCAAATAAATTCAAAAAATTTAAAAAACCCCTTTCCTACATTATTTTTAGCCAAAAAGAGATGAGATTGGCGGAGAAAGAGAGATAAAAATTTTAGCCCCTAATTCCATTCATACTCGACCCGAGTATGAAAATTCCGAAAAAAAATATAAAAAAAAAAAATCTAAAAATCAAAAAACCGCTTTCCAGCATTATTTTTAGCCAAAATGGGATGAGCTAGGCTGAGAAAGAGAGAAAAAAAAATTTAGACCTGAATTCCGTTCATACTCGACCCGTGCAAGGAAAATCCGAAAAAAATAGCTAAAAAATTCAAGAAATTAAAAAAACTCTTTCCGACATTATTTTTAGCCAAAATGGGATGAGATAGGTCGAGAAAGAGAGAAAAAAATTTCAGACCCGAATTCCGTTCATACTCGACCCGGGCAAGAAAATTCCGAAAAAATAGAAATAAAAATACATAAATTATAAAACCCCTTTCCGGCATAATTTTTAGCCAAAATGGGATGAGATAGGCCGGGAAAGAGAGAAAAAAAATTTTACTCACGAATTCCGTTCACACTCGATCCGGGCAAGAAAATTCCAAAAAAAATAGCAAAAAAATCAAAAAATTAAAAAACCCCTTTCCGGCATTATTTTTAGCCATAACGGGATGAAATGGGCGGAGAAAGAGAGAAAAAAATTTTAGACCCGAATTCTGTTCAAACTCGACACGGGCAAGAAAATTCCGAAAAAAATAGAAAAAAAATCAAAAAAGTAAAAAACCTATTTCCGACAGTATTTTTAGCCAAAACGGGATACGATAGGGCGAGAAAGAGAGAAAAAAATTTTACTCCCGAATTCTGTTCCTACCCAACCCGAGCAAGAAAACGCCAAACAAAAAATAGTAAAAAAAATTCAAAAAATTAAAAAAGTTAATTCCGACATTATTTCTATCCAAAACGGGTTGGGAGATGCCAAGAAAGAGAAAAAAAAAATTTTATTCCTGGATTCCGTTCATATTCGACCCGTGCAGGGAAATTCCGAAAAAAAAAGCTAAAAAATTCAAGAATTTAAAAAAACCCTTTCTGGCATTATTTTTAGCTAAAACGGGATAAGATAGACTGAGAAAGAGAAAAAAAAATTTTAGACCCAAATTCCGTTCACACTCAGCCCGGGAAAAAAAATTCCAAAAAAAAAATAGCAAATAAATTCAAAAAATTTAAAAAACACCTTTCCTGCATTATTTTTAGTCAAAAAGGGATGAGATTGGCGGAGAAAGAGAGATAAAAATTTTAGACCCGAATTCCGTTCATACTCGACCCCTGGAAGGAAATTACGAAAAAATAGCTAAAAAATTCAAGAAATTAATAAAAAAAAACTCTTTCCGGCATTATTTTTAGCCAAAATGGGATGAGATAGGCGGAGAAAGAGAGAAAAAATTTTAGTCAAGAATTCCGTTCACACTCGATCCGGGCAAGAAAATTCCAAAAAAAATAGCAAAAAAATTCAAAAAACTAAAAAAACCCCTTTCCAGCATTATTTTTAGCCAAAACGGGATAAGATAGGCCAAGAAAGAGAGAAAAAAATTTTAGTCCCGAATTCCGTTCACACTCGACCCGGGCAAGAAAATTCCAAAAAAAAATAGCAAAAAAATTCAAAAAATTAAAAAAACTCTTTCCGGCATTATTTTTAGCCAAAATGGGATGAAATAGGCAGAGAAAAAGAGAAAAAAAATTTAGACCTGAATTCCATTCATACTCGACCCGTGGAAGGAAAATCCGAAAAAAATAGCTAAAAAATTCAAGAAATTAAAAAAACTGTTTCCGACATTATTTTTAGCCAAAATGGGATGAGTTTGGCGGAGAAAGAGAGAGAAAAATTTTAGACCCGAATTCCATTCATACTGGACCCGAGTATGAAAATTCCGAAAAAAATATAAAAAAAAAATCTAAAAATCAAAAAACCTCTTTTCGGCATTATTTTTAGCCAAAATGGGATGAGCTAGGACGAGAAAGAGAGAAAAAAAATTTAGACCTGAATTCCGTTCATACTCGACCCGTGGAAGGAAAATCCGAAAAAAATAGCTAAAAAATTCAAGAAATTAAAAAAACTCTTTCCGACATTATTTTTAGCCAAAATGGGATGAGATAGGCCAAGAAAGAGAGAAAAAAATTATAGACCCGAATTCCGTTCATACTCGACCCGGGCAAGAAAATTCCGAAAAAAATAGAAATAAAAAGAAAAAATTATAAAACCCCTTTCCGGCATAATTTTTAGCCAAAATGGGATGAGATAGGCCGGGAAAGAGAGAAAAAAAATTTTACTCACGAATTCCGTTCACACTCGACCCGGGCAAGAAAATTCCAAAAAAAATAGCAAAAAAATTCAAAAAATTAGAAAACCCCTTTCCGGCATTATTTTTAGCCATAACGGGATGAAATAGGCGGAGAAAGAGAGAAAAAAATTTTAGGCCCGAATTCCGTTCAAACTCGACACAGGCACGAAAATTCCGAAAAAAATAGAAAAAAAATCAAAAAAGTAAAAAACCTGTTTCCGACAGTATTTTTAGCCAAAACGGGATACGATAGGGCGAGAAAGAGAGAAAAAAATTTTACTCCCGAATTCTGTTCCTACCCAACCCGAGCAAGAAAATGCCAAATAAAAAATAGTAAAAAAAATTCAAAAAATTAAAAAAGTTATTTCCGACATTATTTCTATCCAAAACGGGTTGGGAGAGGCCAAGAAAGAGAAAAAAAAAATTTTATTCCTGGATTCCGTTCATATTCGACCCGTGCAAGGAAATTCCGAAAAAAAAGCTAAAAAATTCAAGAAATTAAAAAAACCCTTTCTGGCATTATTTTTAGCCAAAACGGGATAAGATAGACTGAGAAAGAGAGAAAAAAATTTTAGACCCAAATTCCGTTCACACTCGACCCGGGAAAGAAAATTCCAAAAAAAAATAGCAAAAAAATTCAAAAAATTAAAAAACCCCTTTCCGGCATTATTTTTAGCCATAACGGGATGAAATAGGCGGAGAAAGAGAGAAAAAAATTTTAGGCCCGAATTCCGTTCAAACTCGACACGGGCAAGAAAATTCCGAAAAAAATAGAAAAAAAATCAAAAAAGTAAAAAACCTGTTTCCGACAGTATTTTTAGCCAAAACGGGATACGATAGGGCGAGAAAGAGAGAAAAAAATTTTACTCCCGAATTCTGTTCCTACCCAACCCGAGCAAGAAAATGCCAAATAAAAAATAGTAAAAAAAATTCAAAAAATTAAAAAAGTTATTTCCGACATTATTTCTATCCAAAACGGGTTGGGAGAGGCCAAGAAAGAGAAAAAAAAAATTTCATTCCTGGATTCCGTTCATATTCGACCCGTGCAAGGAAATTCCGAAAAAAAAAACTAAAAAATTCAAGAAATTAAAAAAACCCTTTCTGGCATTATTTTTAGCCAAAACGGGATAAGATAGACTGAGAAAGAGAGAAAAAAATTTTTAGACCCAAATTCCGTTCACACTCGACCCGGGAAAGAAAATTCCAAAAAAAAATAGCAAATAAATTCAAAAAATTTAAAAAACCCCTTTCCTACATTATTTTTAGCCAAAAAGGGATGAGATTGGCGGAGAAAGAGAGATAAAAATTTTAGACCCTAATTCCATTCATACTCGACCCGAGTATGAAAATTCCGAAAAAAATATAAACAAAAAAAATCTAAAAATCAAAAAACCGCTTTCCGGCATTATTTTTAGCCAAAATGGGATGAGCTAGGCTGAGAAAGAGAGAAAAAAAAATTTAGACCTGAATTCCGTTCATACTCGACCCGTGGAAGGAAAATCCGAAAAAAATAGCTAAAAAATTCAAGAAATTAAAAAAACTCTTTCCGACATTATTTTTAGCCAAAATGGGATGAGATAGGTCGAGAAAGAGAGAAAAAAATTTCAGACCCGAATTCCGTTCATACTCGACCCGGGCAAGAAAATTCCGAAAAAATAGAAATAAAAATACATAAATTATAAAACCCCTTTTCGGCATAATTTTTAGTCAAAATGGGATGAGATAGGCCGGGAAAGAGAGAAAAAAAATTTTACTCACGAATTCCGTTCACACTCGATCCGGGCAAGAAAATTCCAAAAAAAATAGCAAAAAAATCAAAAAATTAAAAAACCCCTTTCCGGCATTATTTTTAGCCATAACGGGATGAAATAGGCGGAGAAAGAGAGAAAAAAATTTTAGACCCGAATTCTGTTCAAACTCGACACGGGCAAGAAAATTCCGAAAAAAATAGAAAAAAAATCAAAAAAGTAAAAAATCTATTTCCGACAGTATTTTTAGCCAAAACGGGATACGATAGGGCGAGAAAGAGAGAAAAAAATTTTACTCCCGAATTCTGTTCCTACCCAACCCGAGCAAGAAAATGCCAAACAAAAAATAGTAAAAAAAATTCAAAAAATTAAAAAAGTTAATTCCGACATTATTTCTATCCAAAACGGGTTGGGAGATGCCAAGAAAGAGAAAAAAAAAATTTTATTCCTGGATTCCGTTCATATTCGACCCGTGCAAGGAAATTCCGAAAAAAAAAGCTAAAAAATTCAAGAATTTAAAAAAAACCCTTTCTGGCATTATTTTTAGCTAAAACGGGATAAGATAGACTGAGAAAGAGAAAAAAAAATTTTAGACCCAAATTCCGTTCACACTCGGCCCGGGAAAGAAAATTCCAAAAAAAAAAAGCAAATAAATTCAAAAAATTTAAAAAACACCTTTCCTGCATTATTTTTAGCCAAAAAGGGATGAGATTGGCGGAGAAAGAGAGATAAAAATTTTAGACCCGAATTCCGTTCATACTCGACCCCTGGAAGGAAATTACGAAAAAATAGCTAAAAAATTCAAGAAATTAAAAAAAAAACTCTTTCCGGCATTATTTTTAGCCAAAATGGGATGAGATAGGCGGAGAAAGAGAGAAAAAATTTTAGTCAAGAATTCCGTTCACACTCGATCCGGGCAAGAAAATTCCAAAAAAAATAGCAAAAAAATTCAAAAAACTAAAAAAACCCCTTTCCAGCATTATTTTTAGCCAAAACGGGATAAGATAGGCCAAGAAAGAGAGAAAAAAATTTTAGTCCAGAATTCCGTTCACACTCGACCCGGGCAAGAAAATTCCAAAAAAAAATAGCAAAAAAATTCAAAAAATTAAAAAAACTCTTTCCGGCATTATTTTTAGCCAAAATGGGATGAAATAGGCAGAGAAAAAGAGAAAAAAAATTTAGACCTGAATTCCGTTCATACTCGACCCGTGGAAGGAAAATCCGAAAAAAATAGCTAAAAAATTCAAGAAATTAAAAAAACTGTTTCCGACATTATTTTTAGCCAAAATGGGATGAGTTTGGCGGAGAAAGAGAGAGAAAAATTTTAGACCCGAATTCCATTCATACTGGACCCGAGTATGAAAATTCCGAAAAAAATATAAAAAAAAAATCTAAAAATCAAAAAACCTCTTTTCGGCATTATTTTTAGCCAAAATGGGATGAGCTAGGCCGAGAAAGAGAGAAAAAAAATTTAGACCTGAATTCCGTTCATACTCGATCCGTGGAAGGAAAATCCGAAAAAAATAGCTAAAAAATTCAAGAAATTAAAAAAACTCTTTCCGACATTATTTTTAGCCAAAATGGGATGAGATAGGCCAAGAAAGAGAGAAAAAAATTATAGACCCGAATTCCGTTCATACTCGACCCGGGCAAGAAAATTCCGAAAAAAATAGAAATAAAAAGAAAAAATTATAAAACCCCTTTCCGGCATAATTTTTAGCCAAAATGGGATGAGATAGGCCGGGAAAGAGAGAAAAAAAATTTTACTCACGAGTTCCGTTCACACTCGACCCGGGCAAGAAAATTCCAAAAAAAATAGCAAAAAAATTCAAAAAATTAAAAAACCCCTTTCCGGCATTATTTTTAACCATAACGGGATGAAATAGGCGGAGAAAGAGAGAAAAAAAATTTTAGGCCCGAATTCCGTTCAAACTCGACACGGGCAAGAAAATTACGAAAAAAATAGAAAAAAAATCAAAAAAGTAAAAAACCTGTTTCCGACAGTATTTTTAGCCAAAACGGGATACGATAGGGCGAGAAAGAGAGAAAAAAATTTTACTCCCGAATTCTGTTCCTACCCAACCCGAGCAAGAAAATGCCAAACAAAAAATAGTAAAAAAAATTCAAAAAATTAAAAAAGTTAATTCCGACATTATTTCTATCCAAAACGGGTTGGGAGATGCCAAGAAAGAGAAAAAAAAAATTTTATTCCTGGATTCCGTTCATATTTGACCCGTGCAAGGAAATTCCGAAAAAAAAAGCTAAAAAATTCAAGAATTTAAAAAAACCCTTTCTGGCATTATTTTTAGCTAAAACGGGATAAGATAGACTGAGAAAGAGAAAAAAAAATTTTAGACCCAAATTCCGTTCACACTCGGCCCGGGAAAGAAAATTCCAAAAAAAAATAGCAAATAAATTCAAAAAATTTAAAAAACACCTTTCCTGCATTATTTTTAGCCAAAAAGGGATGAGATTGGCGGAGAAAGAGAGATAAAAATTTTAGACCCGAATTCCGTTCATACTCGACCCCTGGAAGGAAATTACGAAAAAATAGCTAAAAAATTCAAGAAATTAAAAAAAAAACTCTTTCCGGCATTATTTTTAGCCAAAATGGGATGAGATAGGCGGAGAAAGAGAGAAAAAATTTTAGTCAAGAATTCCGTTCACACTCGATCCGGGCAAGAAAATTCCAAAAAAAATAGCAAAAAAATTCAAAAAACTAAAAAAACCCCTTTCCAGCATTATTTTTAGCCAAAACGGGATAAGATAGGCCAAGAAAGAGAGAAAAAAATTTTAGTCCCGAATTCCGTTCACACTCGACCCGGGCAAGAAAATTCCAAAAAAAAATAGCAAAAAAATTCAAAAAATTAAAAAAACTCTTTCCGGCATTATTTTTAGCCAAAATGGGATGAAATAGGCAGAGAAAAAGAGAAAAAAAATTTAGACCTGAATTCCGTTCATACTCGACCCGTGGAAGGAAAATCCGAAAAAAATAGCTAAAAAATTCAAGAAATTAAAAAAACTGTTTCCGACATTATTTTTAGCCAAAATGGGATGAGATTGGCGGAGAAAGAGAGAGAAAAATTTTAGACCCGAATTCCATTCATACTGGACCCGAGTATGAAAATTCCGAAAAAAATATAAAAAAAAAATCTAAAAATCAAAAAACCTCTTTTCGGCATTATTTTTAGCCAAAATGGGATGAGCTAGGCCGAGAAAGAGAAAAACAAAATTTAGACCTGAATTCCGTTCATACTCGACCCGTGGAAGGAAAATCCGAAAAAAATAGCTAAAAAATTCAAGAAATTAAAAAAACTCTTTCCGACATTATTTTTAGCCAAAATGGGATGAGATAGGCCAAGAAAGAGAGAAAAAAATTATAGACCCGAATTCCGTTCATACTCGACCCGGGCAAGAAAATTCCGAAAAAAATAGAAATAAAAAGAAAAAATTATAAAACCCCTTTCCGGCATAATTTTTAGCCAAAATGGGATGAGATAGGCCGGGAAAGAGAGAAAAAAAATTTTACTCACGAATTCCGTTCACACTCGACCCGGGCAAGAAAATTCCAAAAAAAAATAGCAAAAAAATTCAAAAAATTAAAAAAAATCTTTCCGGCATTATTTTTAGCCAAAATGGGATGAAATAGGCAGAGAAAAAGAGAAAAAAAATTTAGACCTGAATTCCGTTCATACTCGACCCGTGGAAGGAAAATCCGAAAAAAATAGCTAAAAAATTCAAGAAATTAAAAAAACTCGTTCCGACATTATTTTTAGCCAAAATGGGATGAGATAGGCCAAGAAAGAGAAAAAAAAATTATAGACCCGAATTCCGTTCATACTCGACCCGGGCAAGAAAATTCCGAAAAAAATAGAAATAAAAAGAAAAAATTATAAAACCCTTTCCGGCATAATTTTTAGCCAAAATGGGATGAGATAGGCTGGGAAAGAGAGAAAAAAAATTTTACTCACGAATTCCGTTCACACTCGACCCGGGCAAGAAAATTCCAAAAAAAATAGCAAAAAAATTCAAAAAATTAAAAAACCCCTTTTCGGCATTATTTTTAGCCATAACGAGATGAAATAGGCGGAGAAAGAGAGAAAAAAATTTTAGGCCCGAATTCCGTTCAAACTCGACACGGGCAAGAAAATTCCGAAAAAAATAGAAAAAAAATCAAAAAAGTAAAAAACCTGTTTCCAACAGTATTTTTAGCCAAAACGGGATACGATAGGGCGAGAAAGAGAGAAAAAAATTTTACTCCCGAATTCTGTTCCTACCCAACCCGAGCAAGAAAATGCCAAATAAAAAATAGTAAAAAAAATTCAAAAAATTAAAAAAGTTAATTCCGACATTATTTCTATCCAAAGCGGGTTGGGAGAGGCCAAGAAAGAGAAAAAAAAAATTTCATTCCTGGATTCCGTTCATATTCGACCCGTGCAAGGAAATTCCGAAAAAAAAAGCTAAAAAATTCAAGAAATTAAAAAAACCCTTTCTGGCATTATTTTTAGCCAAAACGGAATAAGATAGACTGAGAAAGAGAGAAAAAAATTTTTAGACCCAAATTCCGTTCACACTCGACCCGGGAAAGAAAATTCCAAAAAAAAATAGCAAATAAATTCAAAAAATTTAAAAAACCCCTTTCCTACATTATTTTTAGCCAAAAAGGGATGAGATTGGCGGAGAAAGAGAGATAAAAATTTTAGACCCTAATTCCATTCATACTCGACCCGAGTATGAAAATTCCGAAAAAAATCTAAAAATCAAAAAACCGCTTTCCGGCATTATTTTTAGCCAAAATGGGATGAGCTAGGCTGAGAAAGAGAGAAAAAAAAGTTTAGACCTGAATTCCGTTCATACTCGACCCGTGGAAGGAAAATCCGAAAAAAATAGCTAAAAAATTCAAGAAATTAAAAAAACTTTTTCCGACATTATTTTTAGCCAAAATGGGATGAGATAGGTCGAGAAAGAGAGAAAAAAATTTCAGACCCGAATTCCGTTCATACTCGACCCGGGCAAGAAAATTCCGAAAAAATAGAAATAAAAATACATAAATTATAAAACCCCTTTCCGGCATAATTTTTAGCCAAAATGGGATGAGATAGGCCGGGAAAGAGAGAAAAAAAATTTTACTCACGAATTCCGTTCACACTCGATCCGGGCAAGAAAATTCCAAAAAAAATAGCAAAAAAATCAAAAAATTAAAAAACCCCTTTCCGGCATTATTTTTAGCCATAACGGGATGAAATAGGCGGAGAAAGAGAGAAAAAAATTTGAGACCCGAATTCTGTTCAAACTCGACACGGGCAAGAAAATTCCGAAAAAAATAGAAAAAAAATCAAAAAAGTAAAAAATCTATTTCCGACAGTATTTTTAGCCAAAACGGGATACGATAGGGCGAGAAAGAGAGAAAAAAATTTTACTCCCGAATTCTGTTCCTACCCAACCCGAGCAAGAAAATGCCAAACAAAAAATAGTAAAAAAAATTCAAAAAATTAAAAAAGTTAATTCCGACATTATTTCTATCCAAAACGGGTTGGGAGATGCCAAGAAAGAGAAAAAAAAAATTTTATTCCTGGATTCCGTTCATATTCGACCCGTGCAAGGAAATTCCGAAAAAAAAAGCTAAAAAATTCAAGAATTTAAAAAAACCCTTTCTGGCATTATTTTTAGCTAAAACGGGATAAGATAGACTGAGAAAGAGAAAAAAAAAATTTTAGACCCAAATTCGGTTCACACTCGGCCCGGGAAAGAAAATTCCAAAAAAAAATAGCAAATAAATTCAAAAAATTTAAAAAACACCTTTCCTGCATTATTTTTAGCCAAAAAGGGATGAGATTGGCGGAGAAAGAGAGATAAAAATTTTAGACCCGAATTCCGTTCATACTCGACCCCTGGAAGGAAATTACGAAAAAATAGCTAAAAAATTCAAGAAATTA
The DNA here is from genome assembly GCA_028535905.1 of Quercus berberidifolia. Classification (NCBI taxonomy): domain Eukaryota; kingdom Viridiplantae; phylum Streptophyta; class Magnoliopsida; order Fagales; family Fagaceae; genus Quercus; species Quercus berberidifolia. The sequence continues at coordinate 48,525 of JAPQVW010000023.1, forward strand.
AAAAAAAAACTCTTTCCGGCATTATTTTTAGCCAAAATGGGATGAGATAGGCGGAGAAAGAGAGAAAAAATTTTAGTCAAGAATTCCGTTCACACTCGATCCGGGCAAGAAAATTCCAAAAAAAATAGCAAAAAAATTCAAAAAACTAAAAAAACCCCTTTCCAGCATTATTTTTAGCCAAAACGGGATAAGATAGGCCAAGAAAGAGAGAAAAAAATTTTAGTCCCGAATTCCGTTCACACTCGACCCGGGCAAGAAAATTCCAAAAAAAAATAGCAAAAAAATTCAAAAAATTAAAAAAACTCTTTCCGGCATTATTTTTAGCCAAAATGGGATGAAATAGGCAGAGAAAAAGAGAAAAAAAATTTAGACCTGAATTCCGTTCATACTCGACCCGTGGAAGGAAAATCCGAAAAAAATAGCTAAAAAATTCAAGAAATTAAAAAAACTGTTTCCGACATTATTTTTAGCCAAAATGGGATGAGATTGGCGGAGAAAGAGAGAGAAAAATTTTAGACCCGAATTCCATTCATACTGGACCCGAGTATGAAAATTCCGAAAAAAATATAAAAAAAAAATCTAAAAATCAAAAAACCTCTTTTCGGCATTATTTTTAGCCAAAATGGGATGAGCTAGGCCGAGAAAGAGAGAAAAAAAATTTAGACCTGAATTCCGTTCATACTCGACCCGTGGAAGGAAAATCCGAAAAAAATAGCTAAAAAATTCAAGAAATTAAAAAAACTCTTTCCGACATTATTTTTAGCCAAAATGGGATGAGATAGGCCAAGAAAGAGAGAAAAAAATTATAGACCCGAATTCCGTTCATACTCGACCCGGGCAAGAAAATTCCGAAAAAAATAGAAATAAAAAGAAAAAATTATAAAACCCCTTTCCGGCATAATTTTTAGCCAAAATGGGATGAGATAGGCCGGAAAAGAGAGAAAAAAAATTTTACTCACGAATTCCGTTCACACTCGACCCGGGCAAGAAAATTCCAAAAAAAATAGCAAAAAAATTCAAAAAATTAAAAAACCCCTTTCCGGCATTATTTTTAGCCATAACGGGATGAAATAGGCGGAGAAAGAGAGAAAAAAATTTTAGGCCCGAATTCCGTTCAAACTCGACACGGGCAAGAAAATTCCGAAAAAAATAGAAAAAAAATCAAAAAAGTAAAAAACCTGTTTCCGACAGTATTTTTAGCCAAAACGGGATACGATAGGGCGAGAAAGAGAGAAAAAAATTTTACTCCCGAATTCTGTTCCTACCCAACCCGAGCAAGAAAATGCCAAATAAAAAATAGTAAAAAAAATTCAAAAAATTAAAAAAGTTAATTCCGACATTATTTCTATCCAAAACGGGTTGGGAGAGGCCAAGAAAGAGAAAAAAAAAATTTCATTCCTGGATTCCGTTCATATTCGACCCGTGCAAGGAAATTCCGAAAAAAAAAACTAAAAAATTCAAGAAATTAAAAAAACCCTTTCTGGCATTATTTTTAGCCAAAACGGGATAAGATAGACTGAGAAAGAGAGAAAAAAATTTTTAGACCCAAATTCCGTTCACACTCGACCCGGGAAAGAAAATTCCAAAAAAAAATAGCAAATAAATTCAAAAAATTTAAAAAACCCCTTTCCTACATTATTTTTAGCCAAAAAGGGATGAGATTGGCGGAGAAAGAGAGATAAAAATTTTAGACCCTAATTCCATTCATACTCGACCCGAGTATGAAAATTCCGAAAAAAATATAAACAAAAAAAATCTAAAAATCAAAAAACCGCTTTCCGGCATTATTTTTAGCCAAAATGGGATGAGCTAGGCTGAGAAAGAGAGAAAAAAAAATTTAGACCTGAATTCCGTTCATACTCGACCCGTGGAAGGAAAATCCGAAAAAAATAGCTAAAAAATTCAAGAAATTAAAAAAACTCTTTCCGACATTATTTTTAGCCAAAATGGGATGAGATAGGTCGAGAAAGAGAGAAAAAAATTTCAGACCCGAATTCCGTTCATACTCGACCCGGGCAAGAAAATTCCGAAAAAATAGAAATAAAAATACATAAATTATAAAACCCCTTTTCGGCATAATTTTTAGTCAAAATGGGATGAGATAGGCCGGGAAAGAGAGAAAAAAAATTTTACTCACGAATTCCGTTCACACTCGATCCGGGCAAGAAAATTCCAAAAAAAATAGCAAAAAAATCAAAAAATTAAAAAACCCCTTTCCGGCATTATTTTTAGCCATAACGGGATGAAATAGGCGGAGAAAGAGAGAAAAAAATTTTAGACCCGAATTCTGTTCAAACTCGACACGGGCAAGAAAATTCCGAAAAAAATAGAAAAAAAATCAAAAAAGTAAAAAATCTATTTCCGACAGTATTTTTAGCCAAAACGGGATACGATAGGGCGAGAAAGAGAGAAAAAAATTTTACTCCCGAATTCTGTTCCTACCCAACCCGAGCAAGAAAATGCCAAACAAAAAATAGTAAAAAAAATTCAAAAAATTAAAAAAGTTAATTCCGACATTATTTCTATCCAAAACGGGTTGGGAGATGCCAAGAAAGAGAAAAAAAAAATTTTATTCCTGGATTCCGTTCATATTCGACCCGTGCAAGGAAATTCCGAAAAAAAAAGCTAAAAAATTCAAGAATTTAAAAAAAACCCTTTCTGGCATTATTTTTAGCTAAAACGGGATAAGATAGACTGAGAAAGAGAAAAAAAAATTTTAGACCCAAATTCCGTTCACACTCGGCCCGGGAAAGAAAATTCCAAAAAAAAAAAGCAAATAAATTCAAAAAATTTAAAAAACACCTTTCCTGCATTATTTTTAGCCAAAAAGGGATGAGATTGGCGGAGAAAGAGAGATAAAAATTTTAGACCCGAATTCCGTTCATACTCGACTCCTGGAAGGAAATTACGAAAAAATAGCTAAAAAATTCAAGAAATTAAAAAAAAAACTCTTTCCGGCATTATTTTTAGCCAAAATGGGATGAGATAGGCGGAGAAAGAGAGAAAAAATTTTAGTCAAGAATTCCGTTCACACTCGATCCGGGCAAGAAAATTCCAAAAAAAATAGCAAAAAAATTCAAAAAACTAAAAAAACCCCTTTCCAGCATTATTTTTAGCCAAAACGGGATAAGATAGGCCAAGAAAGAGAGAAAAAAATTTTAGTCCCGAATTCCGTTCACACTCGACCCGGGCAAGAAAATTCCAAAAAAAAATAGCAAAAAAATTCAAAAAATTAAAAAAACTCTTTCCGGCATTATTTTTAGCCAAAATGGGATGAAATAGGCAGAGAAAAAGAGAAAAAAAATTTAGACCTGAATTCCGTTCATACTCGACCCGTGGAAGGAAAATCCGAAAAAAATAGCTAAAAAATTCAAGAAATTAAAAAAACTGTTTCCGACATTATTTTTAGCCAAAATGGGATGAGTTTGGCGGAGAAAGAGAGAGAAAAATTTTAGACCCGAATTCCATTCATACTGGACCCGAGTATGAAAATTCCGAAAAAAATATAAAAAAAAAATCTAAAAATCAAAAAACCTCTTTTCGGCATTATTTTTAGCCAAAATGGGATGAGCTAGGCCGAGAAAGAGAGAAAAAAAATTTAAACCTGAATTCCGTTCATACTCGATCCGTGGAAGGAAAATCCGAAAAAAATAGCTAAAAAATTCAAGAAATTAAAAAAACTCTTTCCGACATTATTTTTAGCCAAAATGGGATGAGATAGGCCAAGAAAGAGAGAAAAAAATTATAGACCCGAATTCCGTTCATACTCGACCCGGGCAAGAAAATTCCGAAAAAAATAGAAATAAAAAGAAAAAATTATAAAACCCCTTTCCGGCATAATTTTTAGCCAAAATGGGATGAGATAGGCCGGGAAAGAGAGAAAAAAAATTTTACTCACGAGTTCCGTTCACACTCGACCCGGGCAAGAAAATTCCAAAAAAAATAGCAAAAAAATTCAAAAAATTAAAAAACCCCTTTCCGGCATTATTTTTAACCATAACGGGATGAAATAGGCGGAGAAAGAGAGAAAAAAATTTTAGGCCCGAATTCCGTTCAAACTCGACACGGGCAAGAAAATTACGAAAAAAATAGAAAAAAAATCAAAAAAGTAAAAAACCTGTTTCCGACAGTATTTTTAGCCAAAACGGGATACGATAGGGCGAGAAAGAGAGAAAAAAATTTTACTCCCGAATTCTGTTCCTACCCAACCCGAGCAAGAAAATGCCAAACAAAAAATAGTAAAAAAAATTCAAAAAATTAAAAAAGTTAATTCCGACATTATTTCTATCCAAAACGGGTTGGGAGATGCCAAGAAAGAGAAAAAAAAAATTTTATTCCTGGATTCCGTTCATATTTGACCCGTGCAAGGAAATTCCGAAAAAAAAAGCTAAAAAATTCAAGAATTTAAAAAAACCCTTTCTGGCATTATTTTTAGCTAAAACGGGATAAGATAGACTGAGAAAGAGAAAAAAAAATTTTAGACCCAAATTCCGTTCACACTCGGCCCGGGAAAGAAAATTCCAAAAAAAAATAGCAAATAAATTCAAAAAATTTAAAAAACACCTTTCCTGCATTATTTTTAGCCAAAAAGGGATGAGATTGGCGGAGAAAGAGAGATAAAAATTTTAGACCCGAATTCCGTTCATACTCGACCCCTGGAAGGAAATTACGAAAAAATAGCTAAAAAATTCAAGAAATTAAAAAAAAAACTCTTTCCGGCATTATTTTTAGCCAAAATGGGATGAGATAGGCGGAGAAAGAGAGAAAAAATTTTAGTCAAGAATTCCGTTCACACTCGATCCGGGCAAGAAAATTCCAAAAAAAATAGCAAAAAAATTCAAAAAACTAAAAAAACCCCTTTCCAGCATTATTTTTAGCCAAAACGGGATAAGATAGGCCAAGAAAGAGAGAAAAAAATTTTAGTCCCGAATTCCGTTCACACTCGACCCGGGCAAGAAAATTCCAAAAAAAAATAGCAAAAAAATTCAAAAAATTAAAAAAACTCTTTCCGGCATTATTTTTAGCCAAAATGGGATGAAATAGGCAGAGAAAAAGAGAAAAAAAATTTAGACCTGAATTCCGTTCATACTCGACCCGTGGAAGGAAAATCCGAAAAAAATAGCTAAAAAATTCAAGAAATTAAAAAAACTGTTTCCGACATTATTTTTAGCCAAAATGGGATGAGATTGGCGGAGAAAGAGAGAGAAAAATTTTAGACCCGAATTCCATTCATACTGGACCCGAGTATGAAAATTCCGAAAAAAATATAAAAAAAAAATCTAAAAATCAAAAAACCTCTTTTCGGCATTATTTTTAGCCAAAATGGGATGAGCTAGGCCGAGAAAGAGAAAAACAAAATTTAGACCTGAATTCCGTTCATACTCGACCCGTGGAAGGAAAATCCGAAAAAAATAGCTAAAAAATTCAAGAAATTAAAAACACTCTTTCCGACATTATTTTTAGCCAAAATGGGATGAGATAGGCCAAGAAAGAGAGAAAAAAATTATAGACCCGAATTCCGTTCATACTCGACCCGGGCAAGAAAATTCCGAAAAAAATAGAAATAAAAAGAAAAAATTATAAAACCCCTTTCCGGCATAATTTTTAGCCAAAATGGGATGAGATAGGCCGGGAAAGAGAGAAAAAAAATTTTACTCACGAATTCCGTTCACACTCGACCCGGGCAAGAAAATTCCAAAAAAAAATAGCAAAAAAATTCAAAAAATTAAAAAAAATCTTTCCGGCATTATTTTTAGCCAAAATGGGATGAAATAGGCAGAGAAAAAGAGAAAAAAAATTTAGACCTGAATTCCGTTCATACTCGACCCGTGGAAGGAAAATCCGAAAAAAATAGCTAAAAAATTCAAGAAATTAAAAAAACTCGTTCCGACATTATTTTTAGCCAAAATGGGATGAGATAGGCCAAGAAAGAGAAAAAAAAATTATAGACCCGAATTCCGTTCATACTCGACCCGGGCAAGAAAATTCCGAAAAAAATAGAAATAAAAAGAAAAAATTATAAAACCCTTTCCGGCATAATTTTTAGCCAAAATGGGATGAGATAGGCTGGGAAAGAGAGAAAAAAAATTTTACTCACGAATTCCGTTCACACTCGACCCGGGCAAGAAAATTCCAAAAAAAATAGCAAAAAAATTCAAAAAATTAAAAAACCCCTTTTCGGCATTATTTTTAGCCATAACGGGATGAAATAGGCGGAGAAAGAGAGAAAAAAATTTTAGGCCCGAATTCCGTTCAAACTCGACACGGGCAAGAAAATTCCGAAAAAAATAGAAAAAAAATCAAAAAAGTAAAAAACCTGTTTCCAACAGTATTTTTAGCCAAAACGGGATACGATAGGGCGAGAAAGAGAGAAAAAAATTTTACTCCCGAATTCTGTTCCTACCCAACCCGAGCAAGAAAATGCCAAATAAAAAATAGTAAAAAAAATTCAAAAAATTAAAAAAGTTAATTCCGACATTATTTCTATCCAAAACGGGTTGGGAGAGGCCAAGAAAGAGAAAAAAAAAATTTCATTCCTGGATTCCGTTCATATTCGACCCGTGCAAGGAAATTCCGAAAAAAAAAGCTAAAAAATTCAAGAAATTAAAAAAACCCTTTCTGGCATTATTTTTAGCCAAAACGGAATAAGATAGACTGAGAAAGAGAGAAAAAAATTTTTAGACCCAAATTCCGTTCACACTCGACCCGGGAAAGACAATTCCAAAAAAAAATAGCAAATAAATTCAAAAAATTTAAAAAACCCCTTTCCTACATTATTTTTAGCCAAAAAGGGATGAGATTGGCGGAGAAAGAGAGATAAAAATTTTAGACCCTAATTCCATTCATACTCGACCCGAGTATGAAAATATAAAAAAAAATCTAAAAATCAAAAAACCGCTTTCCGGCATTATTTTTAGCCAAAATGGGATGAGCTAGGCTGAGAAAGAGAGAAAAAAAAATTTAGACCTGAATTCCGTTCATACTCGACCCGTGGAAGGAAAATCCGAAAAAAATAGCTAAAAAATTCAAGAAATTAAAAAAACTCTTTCCGACATTATTTTTAGCCAAAATGGGATGAGATAGGTCGAGAAAGAGAGAAAAAAATTTCAGACCCGAATTCCGTTCATACTCGACCCGGGCAAGAAAATTCCGAAAAAATAGAAATAAAAATACATAAATTATAAAACCCCTTTCCGGCATAATTTTTAGCCAAAATGGGATGAGATAGGCCGGGAAAGAGAGAAAAAAAATTTTACTCACGAATTCCGTTCACACTCGATCCGGGCAAGAAAATTCCAAAAAAAATAGCAAAAAAATCAAAAAATTAAAAAACCCCTTTCCGGCATTATTTTTAGCCATAACGGGATGAAATAGGCGGAGAAAGAGAGAAAAAAATTTGAGACCCGAATTCTGTTCAAACTCGACACGGGCAAGAAAATTCCGAAAAAAATAGAAAAAAAATCAAAAAAGTAAAAAATCTATTTCCGACAGTATTTTTAGCCAAAACGGGATACGATAGGGCGAGAAAGAGAGAAAAAAATTTTACTCCCGAATTCTGTTCCTACCCAACCCGAGCAAGAAAATGCCAAACAAAAAATAGTAAAAAAAATTCAAAAAATTAAAAAAGTTAATTCCGACATTATTTCTATCCAAAACGGGTTGGGAGATGCCAAGAAAGAGAAAAAAAAAATTTTATTCCTGGATTCCGTTCATATTCGACCCGTGCAAGGAAATTCCGAAAAAAAAAGCTAAAAAATTCAAGAATTTAAAAAAACCCTTTCTGGCATTATTTTTAGCTAAAACGGGATAAGATAGACTGAGAAAGAGAAAAAAAAAATTTTAGACCCAAATTCGGTTCACACTCGGCCCGGGAAAGAAAATTCCAAAAAAAAATAGCAAATAAATTCAAAAAATTTAAAAAACACCTTTCCTGCATTATTTTTAGCCAAAAAGGGATGAGATTGGCGGAGAAAGAGAGATAAAAATTTTAGACCCGAATTCCGTTCATACTCGACCCCTGGAAGGAAATTACGAAAAAATAGCTAAAAAATTCAAGAAATTAAAAAAAAAACTCTTTCCGGCATTATTTTTAGCCAAAATGGGATGAGATAGGCGGAGAAAGAGAGAAAAAATTTTAGTCAAGAATTCCGTTCACACTCGATCCGGGCAAGAAAATTCCAAAAAAAATAGCAAAAAAATTCAAAAAACTAAAAAAACCCCTTTCCAGCATTATTTTTAGCCAAAACGGGATAAGATAGGCCAAGAAAGAGAGAAAAAAATTTTAGTCCCGAATTCCGTTCACACTCGACCCGGGCAAGAAAATTCCAAAAAAAAATAGCAAAAAAATTCAAAAAATTCAAAAAACTCTTTCCGGCATTATTTTTAGCCAAAATGGGATGAAATAGGCAGAGAAAAAGAGAAAAAAAATTTAGACCTGAATTCCGTTCATACTCGACCCGTGGAAGGAAAATCCGAAAAAAATAGCTAAAAAATTCAAGAAATTAAAAAAACTGTTTCCGACATTATTTTTAGCCAAAATGGGATGAGATTGGCGGAGAAAGAGAGAGAAAAATTTTAGACCCGAATTCCATTCATACTGGACCCGAGTATGAAAATTCCGAAAAAAATATAAAAAAAAAATCTAAAAATCAAAAAACCTCTTTTCGGCATTATTTTTAGCCAAAATGGGATGAGCTAGGCCGAGAAAGAGAGAAAAAAAATTTAGACCTGAATTCCGTTCATACTCGACCCGTGGAAGGAAAATCCGAAAAAAATAGCTAAAAAATTCAAGAAATTAAAAAAACTCTTTCCGACATTATTTTTAGCCAAAATGGGATGAGATAGGCCAAGAAAGAGAGAAAAAAATTATAGACCCGAATTCCGTTCATACTCGACCCGGGCAAGAAAATTCCGAAAAAAATAGAAATAAAAAGAAAAAATTATAAAACCCCTTTCCGGCATAATTTTTAGCCAAAATGGGATGAGATAGGCCGGAAAAGAGAGAAAAAAAATTTTACTCACGAATTCCGTTCACACTCGACCCGGGCAAGAAAATTCCAAAAAAAATAGCAAAAAAATTCAAAAAATTAAAAAAAATCTTTCCGGCATTATTTTTAGCCAAAATGGGATGAAATAGGCAGAGAAAAAGAGAAAAAAAATTTAGACCTGAATTCCGTTCATACTCGACCCGTGGAAGGAAAATCCGAAAAAAATAGCTAAAAAATTCAAGAAATTAAAAAAACTCGTTCCGACATTATTTTTAGCCAAAATGGGATGAGATAGGCCAAGAAAGAGAAAAAAAAATTATAGACCCGAATTCCGTTCATACTCGACCCGGGCAAGAAAATTCCGAAAAAAATAGAAATAAAAAGAAAAAATTATAAAACCCTTTCCGGCATAATTTTTAGCCAAAATGGGATGAGATAGGCTGGGAAAGAGAGAAAAAAAATTTTACTCACGAATTCCGTTCACACTCGACCCGGGCAAGAAAATTCCAAAAAAAATAGCAAAAAAATTCAAAAAATTAAAAAACCCCTTTTCGGCATTATTTTTAGCCATAACGGGATGAAATAGGCGGAGAAAGAGAGAAAAAAATTTTAGGCCCGAATTCCGTTCAAACTCGACACGGGCAAGAAAATTCCGAAAAAAATAGAAAAAAAATCAAAAAAGTAAAAAACCTGTTTCCAACAGTATTTTTAGCCAAAACGGGATACGATAGGGCGAGAAAGAGAGAAAAAAATTTTACTCCCGAATTCTGTTCCTACCCAACCCGAGCAAGAAAATGCCAAATAAAAAATAGTAAAAAAAATTCAAAAAATTAAAAAAGTTAATTCCGACATTATTTCTATCCAAAACGGGTTGGGAGAGGCCAAGAAAGAGAAAAAAAAAATTTCATTCCTGGATTCCGTTCATATTCGACCCGTGCAAGGAAATTCCGAAAAAAAAAGCTAAAAAATTCAAGAAATTAAAAAAACCCTTTCTGGCATTATTTTTAGCCAAAACGGAATAAGATAGACTGAGAAAGAGAGAAAAAAATTTTTAGACCCAAATTCCGTTCACACTCGACCCGGGAAAGAAAATTCCAAAAAAAAATAGCAAATAAATTCAAAAAATTTAAAAAACCCCTTTCCTACATTATTTTTAGCCAAAAAGGGATGAGATTGGCGGAGAAAGAGAGATAAAAATTTTAGACCCTAATTCCATTCATACTCGACCCGAGTATGAAAATATAAAAAAAAATCTAAAAATCAAAAAACCGCTTTCCGGCATTATTTTTAGCCAAAATGGGATGAGCTAGGCTGAGAAAGAGAGAGAAAAAAATTTAGACCTGAATTCCGTTCATACTCGACCCGTGGAAGGAAAATCCGAAAAAAATAGCTAAAAAATTCAAGAAATTAAAAAAACTCTTTCCGACATTATTTTTAGCCAAAATGGGATGAGATAGGTCGAGAAAGAGAGAAAAAAATTTCAGACCCGAATTCCGTTCATACTCGACCCGGGCAAGAAAATTTCGAAAAAATAGAAATAAAAATACATAAATTATAAAACCCCTTTCCGGCATAATTTTTAGCCAAAATGGGATGAGATAGGCCGGGAAAGAGAGAAAAAAAATTTTACTCACGAATTCCGTTCACACTCGATCCGGGCAAGAAAATTCCAAAAAAAATAGCAAAAAAATCAAAAAATTAAAAAACCCCTTTCCGGCATTATTTTTAGCCATAACGGGATGAAATAGGCGGAGAAAGAGAGAAAAAAATTTGAGACCCGAATTCTGTTCAAACTCGACACGGGCAAGAAAATTCCGAAAAAAATAGAAAAAAAATCAAAAAAGTAAAAAATCTATTTCCGACAGTATTTTTAGCCAAAACGGGATACGATAGGGCGAGAAAGAGAGAAAAAAATTTTACTCCCGAATTCTGTTCCTACCCAACCCGAGCAAGAAAATGCCAAACAAAAAATAGTAAAAAAAATTCAAAAAATTAAAAAAGTTAATTCCGACATTATTTCTATCCAAAACGGGTTGGGAGATGCCAAGAAAGAGAAAAAAAAAATTTTATTCCTGGATTCCGTTCATATTCGACCCGTGCAAGGAAATTCCGAAAAAAAAAGCTAAAAAATTCAAGAATTTAAAAAAACCCTTTCTGGCATTATTTTTAGCTAAAACGGGATAAGATAGACTGAGAAAGAGAAAAAAAAAATTTTAGACCCAAATTCGGTTCACACTCGGCCCGGGAAAGAAAATTCCAAAAAAAAATAGCAAATAAATTCAAAAAATTTAAAAAACACCTTTCCTGCATTATTTTTAGCCAAAAAGGGATGAGATTGGCGGAGAAAGAGAGATAAAAATTTTAGACCCGAATTCCGTTCATACTCGACCCCTGGAAGGAAATTACGAAAAAATAGCTAAAAAATTCAAGAAATTAAAAAAAAAACTCTTTCCGGCATTATTTTTAGCCAAAATGGGATGAGATAGGCGGAGAAAGAGAGAAAAAATTTTAGTCAAGAATTCCGTTCACACTCGATCCGGGCAAGAAAATTCCAAAAAAAATAGCAAAAAAATTCAAAAAACTAAAAAAACCCCTTTCCAGCATTATTTTTAGCCAAAACGGGATAAGATAGGCCAAGAAAGAGAGAAAAAAATTTTAGTCCCGAATTCCGTTCACACTCGACCCGGGCAAGAAAATTCCAAAAAAAAATAGCAAAAAAATTCAAAAAATTCAAAAAACTCTTTCCGGCATTATTTTTAGCCAAAATGGGATGAAATAGGCAGAGAAAAAGAGAAAAAAAATTTAGACCTGAATTCCGTTCATACTCGACCCGTGGAAGGAAAATCCGAAAAAAATAGCTAAAAAATTCAAGAAATTAAAAAAACTGTTTCCGACATTATTTTTAGCCAAAATGGGATGAGATTGGCGGAGAAAGAGAGAGAAAAATTTTAGACCCGAATTCCATTCATACTGGACCCGAGTATGAAAATTCCGAAAAAAATATAAAAAAAAAATCTAAAAATCAAAAAACCTCTTTTCGGCATTATTTTTAGCCAAAATGGGATGAGCTAGGCCGAGAAAGAGAGAAAAAAAATTTAGACCTGAATTCCGTTCATACTCGACCCGTGGAAGGAAAATCCGAAAAAAATAGCTAAAAAATTCAAGAAATTAAAAAAACTCTTTCCGACATTATTTTTAGCCAAAATGGGATGAGATAGGCCAAGAAAGAGAGAAAAAAATTATAGACCCGAATTCCGTTCATACTCGACCCGGGCAAGAAAATTCCGAAAAAAATAGAAATAAAAAGAAAAAATTATAAAACCCCTTTCCGGCATAATTTTTAGCCAAAATGGGATGAGATAGGCCGGAAAAGAGAGAAAAAAAATTTTACTCACGAATTCCGTTCACACTCGACCCGGGCAAGAAAATTCCAAAAAAAATAGCAAAAAAATTCAAAAAATTAAAAAACCCCTTTCCGGCATTATTTTTAGCCATAACGGGATGAAATAGGCGGAGAAAGAGAGAAAAAAATTTTAGGCCCGAATTCCGTTCAAACTCGACACGGGCAAGAAAATTCCGAAAAAAATAGAAAAAAAATCAAAAAAGTAAAAAACCTGTTTCCGACAGTATTTTTAGCCAAAACGGGATACGATAGGGCGAGAAAGAGAGAAAAAAATTTTACTCCCGAATTCTGTTCCTACCCAACCCGAGCAAGAAAATGCCAAATAAAAAATAGTAAAAAAAATTCAAAAAATTAAAAAAGTTAATTCCGACATTATTTCTATCCAAAACGGGTTGGGAGAGGCCAAGAAAGAGAAAAAAAAAATTTCATTCCTGGATTCCGTTCATATTCGACCCGTGCAAGGAAATTCCGAAAAAAAAAACTAAAAAATTCAAGAAATTAAAAAAACCCTTTCTGGCATTATTTTTAGCCAAAACGGGATAAGATAGACTGAGAAAGAGAGAAAAAAATTTTTAGACCCAAATTCCGTTCACACTCGACCCGGGAAAGAAAATTCCAAAAAAAAATAGCAAATAAATTCAAAAAATTTAAAAAACCCCTTTCCTACATTATTTTTAGCCAAAAAGGGATGAGATTGGCGGAGAAAGAGAGATAAAAATTTTAGACCCTAATTCCATTCATACTCGACCCGAGTATGAAAATTCCGAAAAAAATATAAACAAAAAAAATCTAAAAATCAAAAAACCGCTTTCCGGCATTATTTTTAGCCAAAATGGGATGAGCTAGGCTGAGAAAGAGAGAAAAAAAAATTTAGACCTGAATTCCGTTCATACTCGACCCGTGGAAGGAAAATCCGAAAAAAATAGCTAAAAAATTCAAGAAATTAAAAAAACTCTTTCCGACATTATTTTTAGCCAAAATGGGATGAGATAGGTCGAGAAAGAGAGAAAAAAATTTCAGACCCGAATTCCGTTCATACTCGACCCGGGCAAGAAAATTCCGAAAAAATAGAAATAAAAATACATAAATTATAAAACCCCTTTTCGGCATAATTTTTAGTCAAAATGGTATGAGATAGGCCGGGAAAGAGAGAAAAAAAATTTTACTCACGAATTCCGTTCACACTCGATCCGGGCAAGAAAATTCCAAAAAAAATAGCAAAAAAATCAAAAAATTAAAAAACCCCTTTCCGGCATTATTTTTAGCCATAACGGGATGAAATAGGCGGAGAAAGAGAGAAAAAAATTTTAGACCCGAATTCTGTTCAAACTCGACACGGGCAAGAAAATTCCGAAAAAAATAGAAAAAAAATCAAAAAAGTAAAAAATCTATTTCCGACAGTATTTTTAGCCAAAACGGGGATACGATAGGGCGAGAAAGAGAGAAAAAAATTTTACTCCCGAATTCTGTTCCTACCCAACCCGAGCAAGAAAATGCCAAACAAAAAATAGTAAAAAAAATTCAAAAAATTAAAAAAGTTAATTCCGACATTATTTCTATCCAAAACGGGTTGGGAGATGCCAAGAAAGAGAAAAAAAAAATTTTATTCCTGGATTCCGTTCATATTCGACCCGTGCAAGGAAATTCCGAAAAAAAAAGCTAAAAAATTCAAGAATTTAAAAAAAACCCTTTCTGGCATTATTTTTAGCTAAAACGGGATAAGATAGACTGAGAAAGAGAAAAAAAAATTTTAGACCCAAATTCCGTTCACACTCGGCCCGGGAAAGAAAATTCCAAAAAAAAAAAGCAAATAAATTCAAAAAATTTAAAAAACACTTTTCCTGCATTATTTTTAGCCAAAAAGGGATGAGATTGGCGGAGAAAGAGAGATAAAAATTTTAGACCCGAATTCCGTTCATACTCGACCCCTGGAAGGAAATTACGAAAAAATAGCTAAAAAATTCAAGAAATTAAAAAAAAAACTCTTTCCGGCATTATTTTTAGCCAAAATGGGATGAGATAGGCGGAGAAAGAGAGAAAAAATTTTAGTCAAGAATTCCGTTCACACTCGATCCGGGCAAGAAAATTCCAAAAAAAATTGCAAAAAAATTCAAAAAACTAAAAAAACCCCTTTCCAGCATTATTTTTAGCCAAAACGGGATAAGATAGGCCAAGAAAGAGAGAAAAAAATTTTAGTCCCGAATTCCGTTCACACTCGACCCGGGCAAGAAAATTCCAAAAAAAAATAGCAAAAAAATTCAAAAAATTAAAAAAACTCTTTCCGGCATTATTTTTAGCCAAAATGGGATGAAATAGGCAGAGAAAAAGAGAAAAAAAATTTAGACCTGAATTCCGTTCATACTCGACCCGTGGAAGGAAAATCCGAAAAAAATAGCTAAAAAATTCAAGAAATTAAAAAAACTGTTTCCGACATTATTTTTAGCCAAAATGGGATGAGTTTGGCGGAGAAAGAGAGAGAAAAATTTTAGACCCGAATTCCATTCATACTGGACCCGAGTATGAAAATTCCGAAAAAAATATAAAAAAAAAATCTAAAAATCAAAAAACCTCTTTTCGGCATTATTTTTAGCCAAAATGGGATGAGCTAGGCCGAGAAAGAGAGAAAAAAAATTTAGACCTGAATTCCGTTCATACTCGATCCGTGGAAGGAAAATCCGAAAAAAATAGCTAAAAAATTCAAGAAATTAAAAAAACTCTTTCCGACATTATTTTTAGCCAAAATGGGATGAGATAGGCCAAGAAAGAGAGAAAAAAATTATAGACCCGAATTCCGTTCATACTCGACCCGGGCAAGAAAATTCCGAAAAAAATAGAAATAAAAAGAAAAAATTATAAAACCCCTTTCCGGCATAATTTTTAGCCAAAATGGGATGAGATAGGCCGGGAAAGAGAGAAAAAAAATTTTACTCACGAGTTCCGTTCACACTCGACCCGGGCAAGAAAATTCCAAAAAAAATAGCAAAAAAATTCAAAAAATTAAAAAACCCCTTTCCGGCATTATTTTTAACCATAACGGGATGAAATAGGCGGAGAAAGAGAGAAAAAAATTTTAGGCCCGAATTCCGTTCAAACTCGACACGGGCAAGAAAATTACGAAAAAAATAGAAAAAAAATCAAAAAAGTAAAAAACCTGTTTCCGACAGTATTTTTAGCCAAAACGGGATACGATAGGGCGAGAAAGAGAGAAAAAAATTTTACTCCCGAATTCTGTTCCTACCCAACCCGAGCAAGAAAATGCCAAATAAAAAATAGTAAAAAAAATTCAAAAAATTAAAAAAGTTAATTCCGACATTATTTCTATCCAAAACGGGTTGGGAGAGGCCAGGAAAGAGAAAAAAAAAATTTCATTCCTGGATTCCGTTCATATTCGACCCGTGCAAGGAAATTCCGAAAAAAAAAGCTAAAAAATTCAAGAAATTAAAAAAACCCTTTCTGGCATTATTTTTAGCCAAAACGGGATAAGATAGACTGAGAAAGAGAGAAAAAAATTTTTAGACCCAAATTCCGTTCACACTCGACCCGGGAAAGAAAATTCCAAAAAAAAATAGCAAATAAATTCAAAAAATTTAAAAAACCCCTTTCCTACATTATTTTAAGCCAAAAAGGGATGAGATTGGCGGAGAAAGAGAGATAAAAATTTTAGACCCTAATTCCATTCATACTCGACCCGAGTATGAAAATTCCGAAAAAAATATAAAAAAAAAAAATCTAAAAATCAAAAAACCGCTTTCCGGCATTATTTTTAGCCAAAATGGGATGAGCTAGGCTGAGAAAGAGAGAAAAAAAAATTTAGACCTGAATTCCGTTCGTACTCGACCCGTGGAAGGAAAATCCGAAAAAAATAGCTAAAAAATTCAAGAAATTAAAAAAACTCTTTCCGACATTATTTTTAGCCAAAATGGGATGAGATAGGTCGAGAAAGAGAGAAAAAAATTTCAGACCCGAATTCCGTTCATACTCGACCCGGGCAAGAAAATTCCGAAAAAATAGAAATAAAAATACATAAATTATAAAACCCCTTTCCGGCATAATTTTTAGCCAAAATGGGATGAGATAGGCCGGGAAAGAGAGAAAAAAAATTTTACTCACGAATTCCGTTCACACTCGATCCGGGCAAGAAAATTCCAAAAAAAATAGCAAAAAAATCAAAAAATTAAAAAACCACTTTCCGGCATTATTTTTAGCCATAACGGGATGAAATAGGCGGAGAAAGAGAGAAAAAAATTTTAGACCCGAATTCTGTTCAAACTCGACACGGGCAAGAAAATTCCGAAAAAAATAGAAAAAAAATCAAAAAAGTAAAAAATCTATTTCCGACAGTATTTTTAGCCAAAACGGGATACGATAGGGCGAGAAAGAGAGAAAAAAATTTTACTCCCGAATTCTGTTCCTACCCAACCCGAGCAAGAAAATGCCAAACAAAAAATAGTAAAAAAAATTCAAAAAATTAAAAAAGTTAATTCCGACATTATTTCTATCCAAAACGGGTTGGGAGATGCCAAGAAAGAGAAAAAAAAAATTTTATTCCTGGATTCCGTTCATATTCGACCCGTGCAAGGAAATTCCGAAAAAAAAAGCTAAAAAATTCAAGAATTTAAAAAAACCCTTTCTGGCATTATTTTTAGCTAAAACGGGATAAGATAGACTGAGAAAGAGAAAAAAAAAATTTTAGACCCAAATTCCGTTCACACTCGGCCCGGGAAAGAAAATTCCAAAAAAAAATAGCAAATAAATTCAAAAAATTTAAAAAACACCTTTCCTGCATTATTTTTAGCCAAAAAGGGATGAGATTGGCGGAGAAAGAGAGACAAAAATTTTAGACCCGAATTCCGTTCATACTCGACCCCTGGAAGGAAATTACGAAAAAATAGCTAAAAAATTCAAGAAATTAAAAAAAAAACTCTTTCCGGCATTATTTTTAGCCAAAATAGGATGAAATAGGCGGAGAAAGAGAGAAAAAATTTTAGTCAAGAATTCCGTTCACACTCGATCCGGGCAAGAAAATTCCAAAAAAAATTGTAAAAAAATTCAAAAAACTAAAAAAACCCCTTTCCAGCATTATTTTTAGCCAAAACGGGATAAGATAGGCCAAGAAAGAGAGAAAAAAATTTTAGTCCCGAATTCCGTTCACACTCGACCCGGGCAAGAAAATTCCAAAAAAAAATAGCAAAAAAATTCAAAAAATTAAAAAAACTCTTTCCGGCATTATTTTTAGCCAAAATGGGATGACATAGGCAGAGAAAAAGAGAAAAAAAATTTAGACCTGAATTCCGTTCATACTCGACCCGTGGAAGGAAAATCCGAAAAAAATAGCTAAAAAATTCAAGAAATTAAAAAAACTGTTTCCGACATTATTTTTAGCCAAAATGGGATGAGATTGGCGGAGAAAGAGAGAGAAAAATTTTAGACCCGAATTCCATTCATACTGGACCCGAGTATGAAAATTCCGAAAAAAATATAAAAAAAAAATCTAAAAATCAAAAAACCTCTTTTCGGTATTATTTTTAGCCAAAATGGGATGAGCTAGGCCGAGAAAGAGAGAAAAAAAATTTAGACCTGAATTCCGTTCATACTCGACCCGTGGAAGGAAAATCCGAAAAAAATAGCTAAAAAATTCAAGAAATTAAAAAAACTCTTTCCGACATTATTTTTAGCCAAAATGGGATGAGATAGGCCAAGAAAGAGAGAAAAAAATTATAGACCCGAATTCCGTTCATACTCGACCCGGGCAAGAAAATTCCGAAAAAAATAGAAATAAAAAGAAAAAATTATAAAACCCCTTTCCGGCATAATTTTTAGCCAAAATGGGATGAGATAGGCCGGGAAAGAGAGAAAAAAAATTTTACTCACGAATTCCGTTCACACTCGACCCGGGCAAGAAAATTCCAAAAAAATAGCAAAAAAATTCAAAAAATTAAAAAACCCCTTTCCGGCATTATTTTTAGCCATAACGGGATGAAATAGGCGGAGAAAGAGAGAAAAAAATTTTAGGCCCGAATTCCGTTCAAACTCGACACGGGCAAGAAAATTCCGAAAAAAATAGAAAAAAAATCAAAAAAGTAAAAAACCTGTTTCCGACAGTATTTTTAGCCAAAACGGGATACGATAGGGCGAGAAAGAGAGAAAAAAATTTTACTCCCGAATTCTGTTCCTACCCAACCCGAGCAAGAAAATGCCAAATAAAAAATAGTAAAAAAAATTAAAAAAGTTAATTCCGACATTATTTCTATCCAAAACGGGTTGGGAGTGGCCAAGAAAGAGAAAAAAAAAATTTTATTCCTGGATTCCGTTCATATTCGACCCGTGCAAGGAAATTCCGAAAAAAAAAGCTAAAAAATTCAAGAAATTAAAAAAACCCTTTCTGGCATTATTTTTAGCCAAAACGGGATAAGATAGACTGAGAAAGAGAGAAAAAAATTTTAGACCCAAATTCCGTTCACACTCGACCCGGGAAAGAAAATTCCAAAAAAAAATAGCAAATAAATTCAAAAAATTTAAAAAACCCCTTTCCTACATTATTTTTAGCCAAAAAGGGACGAGATTGGCGGAGAAAGAGAGATAAAAATTTTAGACCCTAATTCCATTCATACTCGACCCGAGTATGAAAATTCCGAAAAAAATATAAAAAAAAAAATCTAAAAATCAAAAAACCGCTTTCCGGCATTATTTTTAGCCAAAATGGGATGAGATAAACTGAGAAAGAGAAAAAAAAATTTTAGACCCAAATTCCGTTCACACTCGGCCCGGGAAAGAAAATTACAAAAAAAAATAGCAAATAAATTCAAAAAATTTAAAAAACCCCTTTCCTGCATTCTTTTTAGTCAAAAAGGGATGAGATTGGCGGAGAAAGAGAGATAAAAATTTTAGACCCGAATTCCGTTCATACTCGACCCCTGGAAGGAAATTACGAAAAAATAGCTAAAAAATTCAAGAAATTAAAAAAAAAACACTTTCCGGCATTATTTTTAGCCAAAATCGGATGAGATAGGCGGAGAAAGAGAGAAAAAATTTTAGTCAAGAATTCCGTTCACAATCGATTCGGGCAAGAAAATTCCAAAAAAAATAGCAAAAAAATTCAAAAAATTAAAAAACCCCTTTCCAGCATTATTTTTTGCCAAAACGGGATAAGATAGGCCAAGAAAGAGAGAAAAAAATTTTAGTCCCGAATTCCGTTCACACTCGACCCGGGCAAGAAAATTCCAAAAAAAAATAGCAAAAAAATTCAAAAAATTAAAAAAACTCTTTCTGGCATTATTTTTAGCCAAAATTGGATGAAATAGGCAGAGAAAAAGAGAAAAAAAATTTAGACCTGAATTCCGTTCATACTCGACCCGTGGAAGGAAAATCCGAAAAAAAATAGCTAAAAAATTCAAGAAATTAAAAAAACTGTTTCCGACATTATTTTTAGCCAAAATTGGATGAGATTGGCGGAGAAAGAGAGAGAAAAATTTTAGACCCGAATTCCATTCATATTGGACCCGAGTATGAAAATTCCGAAAAAAATATAAAAAAAAAATCTAAAAATCAAAAAACCTCTTTTCGGCATTATTTTTAGCCAAAATGGGTTGAGCTAGGCCGAGAAAGAGAGAAAAAAAATTTAGACCTGAATTCCGTTCATACTCGACCCGTGGAAGGAAAATCCGAAAAAAATAGCTAAAAAATTCAAGAAATTAAAAAACCTCTTTCCGACATTATTTTTAGCCAAAATGGGATGAGATAGGCAGAGAAAGAGAGAAGACAATTTAATTCACGAATTCCGTTCACACTCGACCCGGGCAAGAAAATTCCGAAAAAAATAGAAATAAAAATAAAAAAATTATAAAACCCCTTTCCGGCTGAATTTTTAGCCAAAATGGGATGAGATAGGCCGGGAAAGAGAGAAAAAAAATTTTACTCACGAATTCCGTTCACACTCGACCCGGGCAAGAAAATTCCAAAAAAAGTAGCAAATAAATTCAAAAAATTTAAAAAACCCCTTTCCTGCATTATTTTTAGCCAAAAAGGTATGAAATAGGCGGAGAAAGAGAGAAAAAAATTTTAGGCCCGAATTCCGTTCAAACTCGACACGGGCAAGAAAATTCCGAAAAAAATAGAAAAAAAATCAAAAAAGTAAAAAACCTATTTCCGACAGTATTTTTAGCCAAAACGGGATACGATAGGGCGAGAAAGAGAGAAAAAAATTTTACTCCCGAATTCTGTTCCTACCCAACCCGAGCAAGAAAATGCCAAATAAAAAATAGTAAAAAAAATTCAAAAAATTAAAAAAGTTAATTCCGACATTATTTCTATCCAAAACGGGTTGGGAGAGGCCAAGAAAGAGAAAAAAAAAAATTTATTCCTGGATTCCGTTCATATTCGACCCGTGCAAGGAAATTCCGAAAAAAAAAGCTAAAAAATTCAAGAAATTAAAAAAACCCTTTCGGGCATTATTTTTAGCCAAAACGGGATAAGATAGACTGAGAAAGAGAGAAAAAAAATTTTAGACCCAAATTCCGTTCACACTCGACCCGGGAAAGAAAATTCCAAAAAAAAATAGCAAATAAATTCAAAAAATTTAAAAAACCCCTTTCCTACATTATTTTTAGCCAAAAAGGGATGAGATTGGCGGAGAAAGAGAGATAAAAATTTTAGACCCTAATTCCATTCATACTCGACCCGAGTATGAAAATTCCGAAAAAAAATATAAAAAAATCAAAAAACCGCTTTCCGGCATTATTTTTAGCCAAAATGGGATGAGCTAGGCTGAGAAAGAGAGAAAAAAAAATATAGACCTGAATTCCGTTCACACTCGACCCGTGGAAGCAAAATCAGAAAAAAATAGCTAAAAAATTCAAGAAATTAAAAAAACTCTTTCCGACATTATTTTTAGCCAAAATGGGATGAGATAGGTCGAGAAAGAGAGAAAAAAATTTCAGACCCGAATTCCGTTCATACTCGACACGGGCAAGAAAATTCCGAAAAAATAGAAATAAAAATACATAAATTATAAAACCCCTTTCCGGCATAATTTTTAGCCAAAATGGGATGAGATAGGCCGGGAAAGAGAGAAAAAAAATTTTACTCACGAATTCCGTTCACACTCGATCCGGGCAAGAAAATTCCAAAAAAAATAGCAAAAAATTCAAAAAATTAAAAAACCCCTTTCCGGCATTATTTTTAGCCATAACGGGATGAAATAGGCGGAGAAAGAGAGAAAAAAATTTTAGACCCGAATTCTGTTCAAACTCGAAGCGGGCAAGAAAATTCCGAAAAAAATAGAAAAAAAAATCAAAAAAGTAAAAAACCTATTTCCGACAGTATTTTTAGCCAAAACGGGATACGATAGGGCGAGAAAGAGAGAAAAAAATTTTACTCCCGAATTCTGTTCCTACCCAACCCGAGCAAGAAAATGCCAAGTAAAATATAGTAAAAAAAATTCAAAAAATTAAAAAAGTTAATTCCGACATTATTTCTATCCAAAACGGGTTGGGAGATGCCAAGAAAGAGAAAAAAAAAAATTTTATTCCTGGATTCCGTTCATATTCGACCCGTGCAAGGAAATTCCGAAAAAAAAAGCTAAAAAATTCAAGAATTTAAAAAAACCCTTTCTGGCATTATTTTTAGCTAAAACGGGATAAGATAGACTGAGAAAGAGAAAAAAAAAATTTAGACCCAAATTCCGTTCACACTCGGCCCGGGAAAGAAAATTCCAAAAAAAAATAGCAAATAAATTCAAAAAATTTAAAAAACCCCTTTCCTGCATTATTTTTAGTCAAAAAAGGATGAGATTGGCGGAGAAAGAGAGATAAAAATTTTAGACCCGAATTCCGTTCATACTGGACCCCTGGAAGGAAATTACGAAAAAATAGCTAAAAAATTCAAGAAATTAAAAAAAAAAACTCTTTCCGGCATTATTTTTAGCCAAAATGGGATGAGATAGGCGGAGAAAGAGAGAAAAAATTTTCGTCAAGAATTCCGTTCACACTCGATTCGGGCAAGAAAATTCCAAAAAAAATAGCAAAAAAATTCAAAAAATTAAAAAACCCCTTTCCAGCATTATTTTTAGCCAAAACGGGATAAGATAGGCCAAGAAAGAGAGAAAAAAATTTTAGTCCCGAATTCCGTTCACACTCGACCCGGGCAAGAAAATTCCAAAAAAAAATTGCAAAAAAATTCAAAAAATTAAAAAAACTCTTTCCGGCATTATTTTTAGCCAAAATGGGATGAAATAGGCAGAGAAAAAGAGAAAAAAAATTTAGACCTGAATTCCGTTCATACTCGACCCGTGGAAGGAAAATCCGAAAAAAATAGCTAAAAAATTCAAGAAATTAAAAAAACTCTTTCCGACATTATTTTTAGCCAAAATGGGATGAGATAGGTCGAGAAAGAGAGAAAAAAATTTTACACCTGAATTCCGTTCATGCTCGACCCGGGCAAGAAAATTCCGAAAAAAATAGAAATAAAAATACAAAAATTATAAAACCCCTTTCCGGCATAATTTTTAGCCAAAATGGGATGAGATAGGCCAGGAAAGAGAGAAAAAAAATTTTACTCACGAAATCCGTTCACACTCGACCCGGGCAAGAAAATTCCAAAAAAAATAGCAAAAAATTCAAAAAATTAAAAAACCCCTTTCCGGCATTATTTTTAGCCATAACGGGATGAAATAGGCGGACAAAGAGAGAAAAAAATTTTAGACCCGAATTCCGTTCAAACTCGACACGGGCAAGAAAATTCCAAAAAAAATAGAAAAAAAATCAAAAAAGTAAAAAACCTATTTCCGACAGTATTTTTAGCCAAAACGGGATAGGATAGGGCGAGAAAGAGAGAAAAAAATTTGACTCCCGAATTCTGTTCCTACCCAACCCGAGCAAGAAAATGCCAAATAAAAAATAGTAAAAAAAATTCAAAAAATTAAAAAAGTTAATTCCGACATTATTTCTATCCAAAACGGGTTGGGAGAGGCCAAGAAAGAGAAAAAAAAAAATTTTATTCCTGGATTCCGTTCATATTCGACCCGTGCAAGGAAATTCCGAAAAAAAAAAGCTAAAAAATTCAAGAAATTAAAAAAACCCTTTCTGGCATTATTTTTAGCCAAAACGGGATAAGATAAACTGAGAAAGAGAAAAAAAAATTTTAGACCCAAATTCCGTTCAAACTCGGCCCGGGAAAGAAAATTCCAAAAAAAAATAGCAAATAAATTCAAAAAATTTAAAAAACCCCTTTCCTGCATTATTTTTAGTCAAAAAGGGATGAGATTGGCGGAGAAAGAGAGATAAAAATTTTAGACCCGAATTCCGTTCATACTGGACCCCTGGAAGGAAATTACGAAAAAATAGCTAAAAAATTCAAGAAATTAAAAAAAAAACACTTTCCGGCATTATTTTTAGCCAAAATCGGATGAGATAGGCGGAGAAAGAGAGAAAAAATTTTAGTCAAGAATTCCGTTCACACTCGATTCGGGCAAGAAAATTCCAAAAAAAATAGCAAAAAAATTCAAAAAATTAAAAAACCTCTTTCCAGCATTATTTTTTGCCAAAACGGGATAAGATAGGCCAAGAAAGAGAGAAAAAAATTTTAGTCCCGAATTCCGTTCACACTCGACCCGGGCAAGAAAATTCCAAAAAAAAATAGCAAAAAAATTCAAAAAATTAAAAAAACTCTTTCCGGCATTATTTTTAGCCAAAATTGGATGAAATAGGCAGAGAAAAAGAGAAAAAAAATTTAGACCTGAATTCCGTTCATACTCGACCCGTGGAAGGAAAATCCGAAAAAAAATAGCTAAAAAATTCAAGAAATTAAAAAAACTGTTTCCGACATTATTTTTAGCCAAAATTGGATGAGATTGGCGGAGAAAGAGAGAGAAAAATTTTAGACCCGAATTCCATTCATACTGGACCCGAGTATGAAAATTCCGAAAAAAATATAAAAAAAAAATCTAAAAATCAAAAAACCTCTTTTCGGCATCATTTTTAGCCAAAATGGGATGAGCTAGGCCGAGAAAGAGAGAAAAAAAATTTAGACCTGAATTCCGTTCATACTCGACCCGTGGAAGGAAAATCCGAAAAAAATAGCTAAAAAATTCAAGAAATTAAAAAAACTCTTTCCGACATTATTTTTAGCCAAAATGGGATGAGATAGGCAGAGAAAGAGAGAAGACAATTTAATTCACGAATTCCGTTCACACTCGACCAGGGCAAGAAAATTCCGAAAAAAAATAGAAATAAAAATAAAAAAATTATAAAACCCCTTTCCGGCTGAATTTTTAGCCAAAATGGGATGAGATAGACCGGGAAAGAGAGAAAAAAAATTTTACTCACGAATTCCGTTCACACTCAACCCGGGCAAGAAAATTCCAAAAAAAATAGCAAATAAATTCAAAAAATTTAAAAAAAAAAACCCCTTTCCTGCATTATTTTTAGCCAAAAAGGGATGAGATTGGCGGAGAAAGACAGATAAAAATTTTAGACCCGAATTCCGTTCATACTTGACCCGTGGAAGGAAATTCCGAAAAAAATATTTTAAAAATTCAAGAAATTAAAAAAAAAAAACTCTTTCCGGCATTATTTTTAGCCAAAATGGGATGAGATATGCGGAGAAAGAGAGAAAAAATTTTAGTCACGAATTCCGTTCACACTCGATCCGGGCAAGAAAATTCCAAAAAAAATAGCAAAAAAATTCAAAAAATTAAAAAAACCCCTTCCAGCATTATTTTTAGCCAAAACGGGATAAGATAGGCCGAGAAAGAGAGAAAAAAATTTTAGTCCCGAATTCCGTTCACACTCGACCCGGGCAAGAAAATTCCCAAAAAAAATAGCAAAAAAATTGAAAAAATTAAAAAAACTCTTTCCGGCAATATTTTTAGCCAAAATGGGATGAAATAGGCAGAGAAAAAGAGAAAAAAATTTAAACCTGAATTCCGTTCATAATCGACTTGTGGAAGGAAAATCCGAAAAAAAATAGCTAAAAAATTCATGAAATTAAAAAAACTCTTTCCGACATTTTTTTTTAGCCAAAATGGGATGAGATAGGCGGAGAAAGAGAGAAAAAAATTTTAGACCCAAATTCCGTTCACACTCGGCCCGGGAAAGAAAATTCCAAAAAAAAATAGCAAATAAATTCAAAAAATTTAAAAAACCCCTTTCCTGCATTATTTTTAGTCAAAAAGGGATGAGATTGGCGGAGAAAGAGAGATAAAAATTTTAGAACCAAATTCCGTTCATACTCGACCCCTGGAAGGAAATTACGAAAAAATAGCTAAAAAATTCAAGAAATTAAAAAAAAAACTCTTTTCGGCATTATTTTTATCCAAAATGGGATGAGATAGGCGGAGAAAGAGAGAAAAAATTTTAGTCAAGAATTCCGTTCACACTCGATCCGGGCAAGAAAATTCCAAAAAAAATAGCAAAAAAATTCAAAAAATTAAAAAAACCCCTTTCCAGCATTATTTTTAGCCAAAACGGGATAAGATAGGCCAAGAAAGAGAGAAAAAAATTTTAGTCCCGAATTCCGTTCACACTCGACCCGGGCAAGAAAATTCCAAAAAAAAATAGCAAAAAAATTCAAAAAATTAAAAAAACTCTTTCCGGCATTATTTTTAGCCAAAATGGGATGAAATAGGCAGAGAAAAAGAGAAAAAAAATTTAGACCTGAATTCCGTTCATACTCGACCCGTGGAAGGAAAATCCAAAAAAATAGCTAAAAAATTCAAGAAATTAAAAAAACTGTTTCCGACATTATTTTTAGCCAAAATGGGATGAGATTGGCGGAGAAAGAGAGAGAAAAATTTTAGACCCGAATTCCATTCATACTGGACCCGAGTATGAAAATTCCGAAAAAAATATAAAAAAAAAATCTAAAAATCAAAAAACCTCTTTTCGGCATTATTTTTAGCCAAAATGGGATGAGCTAGGCCGAGAAAGAGAGAAAAAAAATTTAGACCTGAATTCCGTTCATACTCGACCCGTGGAAGGAAAATCCGAAAAAAATAGCTAAAAAATTCAAGAAATTAAAAAAAACTCTTTCCGACATTATTTTTAGCCAAAATGGGATGAGATAGGCCAAGAAAGAGAGAAAAAAATTATAGACCCGAATTCCGTTCAAACTCGACCCGGGCAAGAAAATTCCGAAAAAAATAGAAATAAAAAGAAAAAATTATAAAACCCCTTTCCGGCATAATTTTTAGCCAAAATGGGATGAGATAGGCCGGGAAAGAGAGAAAAAAAATTTTACTCACGAATTCAGTTCACACTCGACCCGGGCAAGAAAATTCCAAAAAAAATAGCAAAAAAATTCAAAAAATTAAAAAACCCCTTTCCGGCATTATTTTTAGCCATAACGGGATGAAATAGGCGGAGAAAGAGAGAAAAAAATTTTAGGCCCGAATTCCGTTCAAACTCGACACGGGCAAGAAAATTCTCAAAAAAATAGAAAAAAAATCAAAAAAGTAAAAAACCTATTTCCGACAGTATTTTTAGCCAAAACGGGATACGATAGGGCGAGAAAGAGAGAAAAAAATTTTACTCCCGAATTCTGTTCCTACCCAACCAGAGCAAGAAAATGCCAAATAAAAAATAGTAAAAAAAATTCAAAAAATTAAAAAAGTTAATTCCGACATTATTTCTATCCAAAACGGGTTGGGAGAGGCCAAGAAAGAGAAAAAAAAATTTTATTCCTGGATTCCGTTCATATTCGACCCGTGCAAGGAAATTCCGAAAAAAAAAGCTAAAAAATTCAAGAAATTAAAAAAACCCTTTCTGGCATTATTTTTAGCCAAAACGGGATAAGATAGACTGAGAAAGAGAGAAAAAAAATTTTAGACCCAAATTCCGTTCACACTCGACCCGGGAAAGAAAATTCCAAAAAAAAATAGCAAATAAATTCAAAAAATTTAAAAAACCCCTTTCCTACATTATTTTTAGCCAAAAAGGGATGAGATTGGCGGAGAAAGAGAGATAAAAATTTTAGACCCTAATTCCATTCATACTCGACCCGAGTATGAAAATTCCGAAAAAAATATAAAAAAAAAAATCAAAAATCAAAAAACCGCTTTCCGGCATTATTTTTAGCCAAAATGGGATGAGCTAGGCAGAGAAAAAGAGAAAAAAAAATTTAGACCTGAATTCCGTTCATACTCGACCCGTGGAAGGAAAATCAGAAAAAAATAGCTAAAAAATTCAAGAAATTAAAAAAACTCTTTCCGACATTATTTTTAGCCAAAATGGGATGAGATAGGTCGAGAAAGAGAGAAAAAAATTTTAGACCCGAATTCCGTTCATACTCGACCCGGGCAAGAAAATTCCGAAAAAAATAGAAATAAAAATACATAAATTATAAAACCCCTTTCCGGCATAATTTTTAGCCAAAATGGGATGAGATAGGCTGGGAAAGAGAGAAAAAAAATTTTACTCACGAATTCCGTTCACACTCGATCCGGGCAAGAAAATTCCAAAAAAAATAGCAAAAAATTCAAAAAATTAAAAAACCCCTTTCCGGCATTATTTTTAGCCAGAACGGGATGAAATAGGCGGAGAAAGAGAGAAAAAAATTTTAGACCCGAATTCTGTTCAAACTCGACACGGGCAAGAAAATTCCGAAAAAAATAGAAAAAAAATCAAAAAAGTAAAAAACCTATTTCCGACAGTATTTTTAGCCAAAACGGTTTACGATAGGGCGAGAAAGAGAGAAAAAAATTTTACTCCAGAATTCTGTTCCTACCCAACCCGAGCAAGAAAATGCCAAATAAAATATAGTAAAAAAAATTCAAAAAATTAAAAAAGTTAATTCCGACATTATTTCTATCCAAAACGGGTTGGGAGATGCCAAGAAAGAGAAAAAAAAATTTTATTCCTGGATTCCGTTCATATTCGACCCGTGCAAGGAAATTCCGAAAAAAAAAGCTAAAAAATTCAAGAATTAAAAAAAACCCTTTCTGGCATTATTTTTAGCTAAAACGGGATAAGATAGACTGAGAAAGAGAAAAAAAAATTTTAGACCCAAATTCCGTTCACACTCGGCCCGGGAAAGAAAATTCCAAAAAAAAATAGCAAATAAATTCAAAAAATTTAAAAAACCCCTTTCCTGCATTATTTTTAGTCAAAAATGGATGAGATTGGCGGAGAAAGAGAGATAAAAATTTTAGACCCGAATTCCGTTCATACTGGACCCCTGGAAGGAAATTACGAAAAAATAGCTAAAAAATTCAAGAAATTAAAAAAAAAAACTCTTTCCGGCATTATTTTTAGCCAAAATGGGATGAGATAGGCGGAGAAAGAGAGAAAAAATTTTAGTCAAGAATTCCGTTCACACTCGATTCGGGCAAGAAAATTCCAAAAAAAATAGCAAAAAAATTCAAAAAATTAAAAAACCCCTTTCCAGCATTATTTTTAGCCAAAACGGGATAAGATAGGCCAAGAAAGAGAGAAAAAAATTTTAGTCCCGAATTCCGTTCACACTCGACCCGGGCAAGAAAATTCCAAAAAAAAATAGCAAAAAAATTCAAAAAATTAAAAAAACTCTTTCCGGCATTATTTTTAGCCAAAATTGGATGAAATAGGCAGAGAAAAAGAGAAAAAAAATTTAGACCTGAATTCCGTTCATACTCGACCCGTGGAAGGAAAATCCGAAAAAAAATAGCTAAAAAATTCAAGAAATTAAAAAAACTGTTTTCGACATTATTTTTAGCCAAAATTGGATGAGATTGGCGGAGAAAGGGAGAGAAAAATTTTAGACCCGAATTCCATTCATACTGGACCCGAGTATGAAAATTCCGAAAAAAATATAAAAAAAAAATCTAAAAATCAAAAAACCTCTTTTCGGCATTATTTTTAGCCAAAATGGGATGAGCTAGGCCGAGAAAGAGAGAAAAAAAATTTAGACCTGAATTCCGTTCATACTCGACCCGTGGAAGGAAAATCCGAAAAAAATAGCTAAAAAATTCAAGAAATTAAAAAAACTCTTTCCGACATTATTTTTAGCCAAAATGGGATGAGATAGGCAGAGAAAGAGAGAAGACAATTTAATTCACGAATTCCGTTCACACTCGACCCGGGCAAGAAAATTCCGAAAAAAATAGAAATAAAAATAAAAAAATTATAAAACCCCTTTCCGGCTGAATTTTTAGCCAAAATGGGATGAGATAGGCCGGGAAAGAGAGAAAAAAAATTTTACTCACGAATTCCGTTCACACTCGACCCGGGCAAGAAAATTCCAAAAAAAATAGCAAATAAATTCAAAAAATTTAAAAAACCCCTTTCCTGCATTATTTTTAGCCAAAAAGGGATGAGATTGGCGGAGAAAGACAGATAAAAATTTTAGACCCGAATTCCGTTCATACTCGACCCGTGGAAGGAAATTCCGAAAAAAATATTTTAAAAATTCAAGAAATTAAAAAAAAAAAACTCTTTCCGGCATTATTTTTAGCCAAAATGGGATGAGATATGCGGAGAAAGAGAGAAAAAATTTTAGTCACGAATTCCGTTCACACTCGATCCGGGCAAGAAAATTCCAAAAAAAATAGCAAAAAAATTCAAAAAATTAAAAAAACCCCTTCCAGCATTATTTTTAGCTAAAACGGGATAAGATAGGCCGAGAAAGAGAGAAAAAAATTTTAGTCCCGAATTCCGTTCACACTCGACCCGGGCAAGAAATTCCAAAAAAAAATAGCAAAAAAATTGAAAAAATTAAAAAAACTCTTTCCGGCAATATTTTTAGCCAAAATGGGATGAAATAGGCAGAGAAAAAGAGAAAAAAATTTAAACCTGAATTCCGTTCATAATCGACTTGTGGAAGGAAAATCCGAAAAAAAAATAGCTAAAAAATTCATGAAATTAAAAAAACTCTTTCCGACATTTTTTTTTAGCCAAAATGGGATGAGATAGGTGGAGAAAGAGAGAAAAAAATTTTAGACCCAAATTCCGTTCACACTCAACCCGGGAAAGAAAATTCCAAAAAAAAATAGCAAATAAATTCAAAAAATTTAAAAAACCCCTTTCCTGCATTATTTTTAGTCAAAAAGGGATGAGATTGGCGGAGAAAGAGAGATAAAAATTTTAGAACCAAATTCCGTTCATACTCGACCCCTGGAAGGAAATTACGAAAAAATAGCTAAAAAATTCAAGAGATTAAAAAAAAAAACTCTTTTCGGCATTATTTTTAGCCAAAATGGGATGAGATAGGCGGAAAAAGAGAGAAAAAATTTTAGTCAAGAATTCCGTTCACACTCGATCCGGGCAAGAAAATTCCAAAAAAAATAGCAAAAAAATTCAAAAAATTAAAAAAACCCATTTCCAGCATTATTTTTAGCCAAAACGGGATAAGATAGGCCAAGAAAGGGAAAAAAAAATTTTAGTCCCGAATTCCGTTCACACTCGACCCGGGCAAGAAAATTCCAAAAAAAAATAGCAAAAAAATTCAAAGAATTAAAAAAACTCTTTCCGGCATTATTTTTAGCCAAAATGGGATGAAATAGGCAGAGAAAAAGAGAAAAAAAATTTAGACCTGAATTCCGTTCATACTCGACCCGTGGAAGGAAAATCCGAAAAAAATAGCTAAAAAATTCAAGAAATTAAAAAAACTGTTTCCGACATTATTTTTAGCCGAAATGGGATGACATTGGCGGAGAAAGAGAGAGAAAAATTTTAGACCCGAATTCCATTCATACTGGACCCGAGTATGAAAATTCCGAAAAAAATATAAAAAAAAAATCTAAAAATCAAAAAACCTCTTTTCGGCATTATTTTTAGCCAAAATGGGATGAGCTAGGCCGAGAAAGAGTGAAAAAAAATTTAGACCTGAATTCCGTTCATACTCGACCCGTGGAAGGAAAATCCGAAAAAAATAGCTAAAAAATTCAAGAAATTAAAAAAACTCTTTCCGACATTATTTTTAGCCAAAATGGGATGAGATAGGCCAAGAAAGAGAGAAAAAAATTATAGACCCGAATTCCGTTCATACTCGACCCGGGCAAGAAAATTCCGAAAAAAATAGAAAGAAAAAGAAAAAATTATAAAACCCCTTTCCGGCATAATTTTTAGCCAAAATGGGATGAGATAGGCCGGGAAAGAGAGAAAAAAAATTTTACTCACGAATTCCGTTCACACTCGACCCGGGCAAGAAAATTCCAAAAAAAATAGCAAAAAAATTCAAAAAATTAAAAAACCCCTTTCCGGCATTATTTTTAGCCATAACGGGATGAAATAGGCGGAGAAAGAGAGAAAAAAATTTTAGGCCCGAATTCCGTTCAAACTCGACACGGGCAAGAAAATTCCGAAAAAAATAGAAAAAAAATCAAAAAAGTAAAAAACCTATTTCCGACAGTATTTTTAGCCAAAACGGGATACGATAGGGCGAGAAAGAGAGAAAAAAATTTTACTCCCGAATTCTGTTCCTACCCAACCCGAGCAAGAAAATGCCAAATAAAAAATAGTAAAAAAAATTCAAAAAATTAAAAAAGTTAATTCCGACATTATTTCTATCCAAAACGGGTTGGGAGAGGCCAAGAAAGAGAAAAAAAAAATTTATTCCTGGATTCCGTTCATATTCGACCCGTGCAAGGAAATTCCGAAAAAAAAAGCTAAAAAATTCAAGAAATTAAAAAAACCCTTTCTGGCATTATTTTTAGCCAAAACGGGATAAGATAGACTGAGAAAGAGAGAAAAAAAATTTTAGACCCAAATTCCGTTCACACTCGACCCGGGAAAGAAAATTCCAAAAAAAAATAGCAAATAAATTCAAAAAATTTAAAAAACCCCTTTCCTATATTATTTTTAGCCAAAAAGGGATGATATTGGCGGAGAAAGAGAGATAAAAATTTTAGACCCTAATTCCATTCATACTCGACCCGATTATGAAAATTCCGAAAAAAATATAAAAAAAAAAATCTAAAAATCAAAAAACCGCTTTC
This sequence comes from Quercus berberidifolia, assembly GCA_028535905.1. Lineage (NCBI taxonomy): Eukaryota > Viridiplantae > Streptophyta > Magnoliopsida > Fagales > Fagaceae > Quercus > Quercus berberidifolia. Next base: position 80,818 of record JAPQVW010000023.1, read on the forward strand.
CGGCATTATTTTTAGCCAAAATGGGATGAGCTAGGCTGAGAAAGAGAGAAAAAAAAATTTAGACCTGAATTCCGTTCATACTCGACCCGTGGAAGGAAAATCCGAAAAAAATAGCTAAAAAATTCAAGAAATTAAAAAAACTCTTTCCGACATTATTTTTAGCCAAAATGGGATGAGATAGGTCGAGAAAGAGAGAAAAAAATTTTAGACCCGAATTCCGTTCATACTCGTCCCGGGCAAGAAAATTCCGAAAAAAATAGAAATAAAAATACATAAATTATAAAACCCCTTTCCGGCATAATTTTTAGCCAAAATGGGATGAGATAGGCCGGGAAAGAGAGAAAAAAAATTTTACTCACGAATTCCGTTCACACTCAATCCGGGCAAGAAAATTCCAAAAAAATAGCAAAAAATTCAAAAAATTAAAAAACCCCTTTCCGGCATTATTTTTAGCCATAACGGGATGAAATAGGCGGAGAAAGAGAGAAAAAAATTTTAGACCCGAATTCTGTTCAAACTCGACACGGGCAAGAAAATTCCGAAAAAAATAGAAAAAAAATCAAAAAAGTAAAAAACCTATTTCCGACAGTATTTTTAGCCAAAACGGGATACGATAGGGCGAGAAAGAGAGAAAAAAATTTTACTCCCGAATTCTGTTCCTACCCAACCCGAGCAAGAAAATGCCAAATAAAATATATTAAAAAAAATTCAAAAAATTAAAAAAGTTAATTCCGACATTATTTCTATCCAAAACGGGTTGGGAGATGCCAAGAAAGAGAAAAAAGAAATTTTATTCCTGGACTCCGTTCATATTCGACCCGTGCAAGGAAATTCCGAAAAAAAAAAACTAAAAAATTCAAGAATTTAAAAAAACCCTTTCTGGCATTATTTTTAGCTAAAACGGGATAAGATAGACTGAGAAAGAGAAAAAAAAATTTTAGTCCCGAATTCCGTTCACACTCGACCCGGGCAAGAAAATTCCAAAAAAAAATAGCAAAAAAATTCAAAAAATTAAAAAAACTCTTTCCGGCATTATTTTTAGCCAAAATTGGATGAAATAGGCAGAGAAAAAGAGAAAAAAAATTTAGACCTGAATTCCGTTCATACTCGACCCGTGGAAGGAAAATCCGAAAAAAAATAGCTAAAAAATTCAAGAAATTAAAAAAACTGTTTCCGACATTATTTTTAGCCAAAATTGGATGAGATTGGCGGAGAAAGAGAGAGAAAAATTTTAGACCCGAATTCCATTCATACTGGACCCGAGTATGAAAATTCCGAAAAAAATATAAAAAAAAAATCTAAAAATCAAAAAACCTCTTTTCGGCATTATTTTTAGCCAAAATGGGATGAGCTAGGCCGAGAAAGAGAGAAAAAAAATTTAGACCTGAATTCCGTTCATACTCGACCCGTGGAAGGAAAATCCGAAGAAAATAGCTAAAAAATTCAAGAAATTAAAAAAACTCTTTCCGACATTATTTTTAGCCAAAATGGGATGAGATAGGCAGAGAAAGAGAGAAGACAATTTAATTCACGAATTCCGTTCACACTCGACCCGGGCAAGAAAATTCCGAAAAAAATAGAAATAAAAATAAAAAAATTATAAAACCCCTTTCCGGCTGAATTTTTAGCCAAAATGGGATGAGATAGGCCGGGAAAGAGAGAAAAAAAATTTTACTCACGAATTCCGTTCACACTCGACCCGGGCAAGAAAATTCCAAAAAAAATAGCAAATAAATTCAAAAAATTTAAAAAACCCCTTTCCTGCATTATTTTTAGCCAAAAAGGGATGAGATTGGCGGAGAAAGACAGATAAAAATTTTAGACCCGAATTCCGTTCATACTCGACCCGTGGAAGGAAATTCCGAAAAAAATATTTTAAAAATTCAAGAAATTAAAAAAAAAAAAACTCTTTCCGGCATTATTTTTAGCCAAAATGGGATGAGATATGCGGAGAAAGAGAGAAAAAATTTTAGTCACGAATTCCGTTCACACTCGATCCGGGCAAGAAAATTCCAAAAAAAATAGCAAAAAAATTCAAAAAATTAAAAAAACCCCTTCCAGCATTATTTTTAGCTAAAACGGGATAAGATAGGCCGAGAAAGAGAGAAAAAAATTTTAGTCCCGAATTTCGTTCACACTCGACCCGGGCAAGAAATTCCAAAAAAAAATAGCAAAAAAATTGAAAAAATTAAAAAAACTCTTTCCGGCAATATTTTTAGCCAAAATGGGATGAAATAGGCAGAGAAAAAGAGAAAAAAATTTAAACCTGAATTCCGTTCATAATCGACTTGTGGAAGGAAAATCCGAAAAAAAATAGCTAAAAAATTCATGAAATTAAAAAAACTCTTTCCGACATTTTTTTTTAGCCAAAATGGGATGAGATAGGTGGAGAAAGAGAGAAAAAAATTTTAGACCCAAATTCCGTTCACACTCGGCCCGGGAAAGAAAATTCCAAAAAAAAATAGCAAATAAATTCAAAAAATTTAAAAAACCCCTTTCCTGCATTATTTTTAGTCAAAAAGGGATGAGATTGGCGGAGAAAGAGAGATAAAAATTTTAGAACCAAATTCCGTTCATACTCGACCCCTGGAAGGAAATTACGAAAAAATAGCTAAAAAATTCAAGAAATTAAAAAAAAAAACTCTTTTCGGCATTATTTTTAGCCAAAATGGGATGAGATAGGCGGAAAAAGAGAGAAAAAATTTTAGTCAAGAATTCCGTTCACACTCGATCCGGGCAAGAAAATTCCAAAAAAAATAGCAAAAAAATTCAAAAAATTAAAAAAACCCCTTTCCAGCATTATTTTTAGCCAAAACGGGATAAGATAGGCCAAGAAAGGGAGAAAAAAATTTTAGTCCCGAATTCCGTTCACACTCGACCCGGGCAAGAAAATTCCAAAAAAAAATAGCAAAAAAATTCAAAGAATTAAAAAAACTCTTTCCGGCATTATTTTTAGCCAAAATGGGATGAAATAGGCAGAGAAAAAGAGAAAAAAAATTTAGACCTGAATTCCGTTCATACTCGACCCGTGGAAGGAAAATCCGAAAAAAATAGCTAAAAAATTCAAGAAATTAAAAAAACTGTTTCCGACATTATTTTTAGCCGAAATGGGATGACATTGGCGGAGAAAGAGAGAGAAAAATTTTAGACCCGAATTCCATTCATACTGGACCCGAGTATGAAAATTCCGAAAAAAATATATAAAAAAAATCTAAAAATCAAAAAACCTCTTTTCGGCATTATTTTTAGCCAAAATGGGATGAGCTAGGCCGAGAAAGAGTGAAAAAAAATTTAGACCTGAATTCCGTTCATACTCGACCCGTGGAAGGAAAATCCGAAAAAAATAGCTAAAAAATTCAAGAAATTAAAAAAACTCTTTCCGACATTATTTTTAGCCAAAATGGGATGAGATAGGCAGAGAAAGAGAGAAGACAATTTAATTCACGAATTCCGTTCACACTCGACCCGGGCAAGAAAATTCCGAAAAAAATAGAAATAAAAGTAAAAAAATTATAAAACCCCTTTCCGGCTGAATTTTTAGCCAAAATGGGATGAGATAGGCCGGGAAAGAGAGAAAAAAAATTTTACTCACGAATTCCGTTCACACTCGTCCCGGGCAAGAAAATTCCAAAAAAAATAGCAAATAAATTCAAAAAATTTAAAAAACCCCTTTCCTGCATTATTTTTAGCCAAAAAGGGATGAGATTGGCGGAGAAAGACAGATAAAAATTTTAGACCCGAATTCCGTTCATACTCGACCCGTGGAAGGAAATTCCGAAAAAAATATTTTAAAAATTCAAGAAATTAAAAAAAAAAAACTCTTTCCGGCATTATTTTTAGCCAAAATGGGATGAGATATGCGGAGAAAGAGAGAAAAAATTTTAGTCACGAATTCCGTTCACACTCGATCCGGGCAAGAAAATTCCAAAAAAAATAGCAAAAAAATTCAAAAAATTAAAAAAACCCCTTCCAGCATTATTTTTAGCTAAAACGGGATAAGATAGGCCGAGAAAGAGAGAAAAAAATTTTAGTCCCGAATTCCGTTCACACTCGACCCGGGCAAGAAATTCCAAAAAAAAAAAGCAAAAAAATTGAAAAAATTAAAAAAACTCTTTCCGGCAATATTTTTAGCCAAAATGGGATGAAATAGGCAGAGAAAAAGAGAAAAAAATTTAAACCTGAATTCCGTTCATAATCGACTTGTGGAAGGAAAATCCGAAAAAAAAATAGCTAAAAAATTCATGAAATTAAAAAAACTCTTTCCGACATTTTTTTTTAGCCAAAATGGGATGAGATAGGTGGAGAAAGAGAGAAAAAAATTTTAGACCCAAATTCCGTTCACACTCGGCCCGGGAAAGAAAATTCCAAAAAAAAATAGCAAATAAATTCAAAAAATTTAAAAAACCCCTTTCCTGCATTATTTTTAGTCAAAAAGGGATGAGATTGGCGGAGAAAGAGAGATAAAAATTTTAGAACCAAATTCCGTTCATACTCGACCCCTGGAAGGAAATTACGAAAAAATACCTAAAAAATTCAAGAAATTAAAAAAAAAAAACTCTTTTCGGCATTATTTTTAGCCAAAATGGGATGAGATAGGCGGAAAAAGAGAGAAAAAATTTTAGTCAAGAATTCCGTTCACACTCGATCCGGGCAAGAAAATTCCAAAAAAAATAGCAAAAAAATTCAAAAAATTAAAAAAACCCCTTTCCAGCATTATTTTTAGCCAAAACGGGATAAGATAGGCCAAGAAAGGGAGAAAAAAATTTTAGTCCCGAATTCCGTTCACACTCGACCCGGGCAAGAAAATTCCAAAAAAAAATAGCAAAAAAATTCAAAGAATTAAAAAAACTCTTTCCGGCATTATTTTTAGCCAAAATGGGATGAAATAGGCAGAGAAAAAGAGAAAAAAAATTTAGACCTGAATTCCGTTCATACTCGACCCGTGGAAGGAAAATCCGAAAAAAATAGCTAAAAAATTCAAGAAATTAAAAAAACTGTTTCCGACATTATTTTTAGCCGAAATGGGATGACATTGGCGGAGAAAGAGAGAGAAAAATTTTAGACCCGAATTCCATTCATACTGGACCCGAGTATGAAAATTCCGAAAAAAATATAAAAAAAAAATCTAAAAATCAAAAAACCTCTTTTCGGCATTATTTTTAGCCAAAATGGGATGAGCTAGGCCGAGAAAGAGTGAAAAAAAATTTAGACCTGAATTCCGTTCATACTCGACCCGTGGAAGGAAAATCCGAAAAAAATAGCTAAAAAATTCAAGAAATTAAAAAAACTCTTTCCGACATTATTTTTAGCCAAAATGGGATGAGATAGGCCAAGAAAGAGAGAAAAAAATTATAGACCCGAATTCCGTTCATACTCGACCCGGGCAAGAAAATTCCGAAAAAAATAGAAAGAAAAAGAAAAAATTATAAAACCCCTTTCCGGCATAATTTTTAGCCAAAATGGGATGAGATAGGCCGGGAAAGAGAGAAAAAAAATTTTACTCACGAATTCCGTTCACACTCGACCCGGGCAAGAAAATTCCAAAAAAAATAGCAAAAAAATTCAAAAAATTAAAAAACCCCTTTCCGGCATTATTTTTAGCCATAACGGGATGAAATAGGCGGAGAAAGAGAGAAAAAAATTTTAGGCCCGAATTCCGTTCAAACTCGACACGGGCAAGAAAATTCCGAAAAAAATAGAAAAAAAATCAAAAAAGTAAAAAACCTATTTCCGACAGTATTTTTAGCCAAAACGGGATACGATAGGGCGAGAAAGAGAGAAAAAAATTTTACTCCCGAATTCTGTTCCTACCCAACCCGAGCAAGAAAATGCCAAATAAAAAATAGTAAAAAAAATTCAAAAAATTAAAAAAGTTAATTCCGACATTATTTCTATCCAAAACGGGTTGGGAGAGGCCAAGAAAGAGAAAAAAAAATTTTATTCCTGGATTCCGTTCATATTCGACCCGTGCAAGGAAATTCCGAAAAAAAAAGCTAAAAAATTCAAGAAATTAAAAAAACCCTTTCTGGCATTATTTTTAGCCAAAACGGGATAAGATAGACTGAGAAAGAGAGAAAAAAAATTTTAGACCCAAATTCCGTTCACACTCGACCCGGGAAAGAAAATTCCAAAAAAAAATAGCAAATAAATTCAAAAAATTTAAAAAACCCCTTTCCTATATTATTTTTAGCCAAAAAGGGATGAGATTGGCGGAGAAAGAGAGATAAAAATTTTAGACCCTAATTCCATTCATACTCGACCCGATTATGAAAATTCCGAAAAAAATATAAAAAAAAAAAATCTAAAAATCAAAAAACCGCTTTCCGGCATTATTTTTAGCCAAAATGGGATGAGCTAGGCTGAGAAAGAGAGAAAAAAAAATTTAGACCTGAATTCCGTTCATACTCGACCCGTGGAAGGAAAATCCGAAAAAAATAGCTAAAAAATTCAAGAAATTAAAAAAACTCTTTCCGACATTATTTTTAGCCAAAATGGGATGAGATAGGTCGAGAAAGAGAGAAAAAAATTTTAGACCCGAATTCCGTTCATACTCGTCCCGGGCAAGAAAATTCCGAAAAAAATAGAAATAAAAATACATAAATTATAAAACCCCTTTCCGGCATAATTTTTAGCCAAAATGGGATGAGATAGGCCGGGAAAGAGAGAAAAAAAATTTTACTCACGAATTCCGTTCACACTCAATCCGGGCAAGAAAATTCCAAAAAAATAGCAAAAAATTCAAAAAATTAAAAAACCCCTTTCCGGCATTATTTTTAGCCATAACGGGATGAAATAGGCGGAGAAAGAGAGAAAAAAATTTTAGACCCGAATTCTGTTCAAACTCGACACGGGCAAGAAAATTCCGAAAAAAAATAGAAAAAAAATCAAAAAAGTAAAAAACCTATTTCCGACAGTATTTTTAGCCAAAACGGGATACGATAGGGCGAGAAAGAGAGAAAAAAATTTTACTCCCGAATTCTGTTCCTACCCAACCCGAGCAAGAAAATGCCAAATAAAATATATTAAAAAAAATTCAAAAAATTAAAAAAGTTAATTCCGACATTATTTCTATCCAAAACGGGTTGGGAGATGCCAAGAAAGAGAAAAAAGAAATTTTATTCCTGGACTCCGTTCATATTCGACCCGTGCAAGGAAATTCCGAAAAAAAAAAGCTAAAAAATTCAAGAATTTAAAAAAACCCTTTCTGGCATTATTTTTAGCTAAAACGGGATAAGATAGACTGAGAAAGAGAAAAAAAAATTTTAGTCCCGAATTCCGTTCACACTCGACCCGGGCAAGAAAATTCCAAAAAAAAATAGCAAAAAAATTCAAAAAATTAAAAAAACTCTTTCCGGCATTATTTTTAGCCAAAATTGGATGAAATAGGCAGAGAAAAAGAGAAAAAAAATTTAGACCTGAATTCCGTTCATACTCGACCCGTGGAAGGAAAATCCGAAAAAAAATAGCTAAAAAATTCAAGAAATTAAAAAAACTGTTTCCGACATTATTTTTAGCCAAAATTGGATGAGATTGGCGGAGAAAGAGAGAGAAAAATTTTAGACCCGAATTCCATTCATACTGGACCCGAGTATGAAAATTCCGAAAAAAATATAAAAAAAAAATCTAAAAATCAAAAAACCTCTTTTCGGCATTATTTTTAGCCAAAATGGGATGAGCTAGGCCGAGAAAGAGAGAAAAAAAATTTAGACCTGAATTCCGTTCATACTCGACCCGTGGAAGGAAAACCCGAAAAAAATAGCTAAAAAATTCAAGAAATTAAAAAAACTCTTTCCGACATTATTTTTAGCCAAAATGGGATGAGATAGGCAGAGAAAGAGAGAAGACAATTTAATTCACGAATTCCGTTCACACTCGACCCGGGCAAGAAAATTCCGAAAAAAATAGAAATAAAAATAAAAAAATTATAAAACCCCTTTCCGGCTGAATTTTTAGCCAAAATGGGATGAGATAGGCCGGGAAAGAGAGAAAAAAAATTTTACTCACGAATTCCGTTCACACTCGACCCGGGCAAGAAAATTCCAAAAAAAATAGCAAATAAATTCAAAAAATTTAAAAAACCCCTTTCCTGCATTATTTTTAGCCAAAAAGGGATGAGATTGGCGGAGAAAGACAGATAAAAATTTTAGACCCGAATTCCGTTCATACTCGACCCGTGGAAGGAAATTCCGAAAAAAATATTTTAAAAATTCAAGAAATTAAAAAAAAAAAACTCTTTCCGGCATTATTTTTAGCCAAAATGGGATGAGATATGCGGAGAAAGAGAGAAAAAATTTTAGTCACGAATTCCGTTCACACTCGATCCGGGCAAGAAAATTCCAAAAAAAATAGCAAAAAAATTCAAAAAATTAAAAAAACCCCTTCCAGCATTATTTTTAGCTAAAACGGGATAAGATAGGCCGAGAAAGAGAGAAAAAAATTTTAGTCCCGAATTTCGTTCACACTCGACCCGGGCAAGAAATTCCAAAAAAAAATAGCAAAAAAATTGAAAAAATTAAAAAAACTCTTTCCGGCAATATTTTTAGCCAAAATGGGATGAAATAGGCAGAGAAAAAGAGAAAAAAATTTAAACCTGAATTCCGTTCATAATCGACTTGTGGAAGGAAAATCCGAAAAAAAATAGCTAAAAAATTCATGAAATTAAAAAAACTCTTTCCGACATTTTTTTTTAGCCAAAATGGGATGAGATAGGTGGAGAAAGAGAGAAAAAAATTTTAGACCCAAATTCCGTTCACACTCGGCCCGGGAAAGAAAATTCCAAAAAAAAATAGCAAATAAATTCAAAAAATTTAAAAAACCCCTTTCCTGCATTATTTTTAGTCAAAAAGGGATGAGATTGGCGGAGAAAGAGAGATAAAAATTTTAGAACCAAATTCCGTTCATACTCGACCCCTGGAAGGAAATTACGAAAAAATAGCTAAAAAATTCAAGAAATTAAAAAAAAAAACTCTTTTCGGCATTATTTTTAGCCAAAATGGGATGAGATAGGCGGAAAAAGAGAGAAAAAATTTTAGTCAAGAATTCCGTTCACACTCGATCCGGGCAAGAAAATTCCAAAAAAAATAGCAAAAAAATTCAAAAAATTAAAAAAACCCCTTTCCAGCATTATTTTTAGCCAAAACGGGATAAGATAGGCCAAGAAAGGGAGAAAAAAATTTTAGTCCCGAATTCCGTTCACACTCGACCCGGGCAAGAAAATTCCAAAAAAAAATAGCAAAAAAATTCAAAGAATTAAAAAAACTCTTTCCGGCATTATTTTTAGCCAAAATGGGATGAAATAGGCAGAGAAAAAGAGAAAAAAAATTTAGACCTGAATTCCGTTCATACTCGACCCGTGGAAGGAAAATCCGAAAAAAATAGCTAAAAAATTCAAGAAATTAAAAAAACTGTTTCCGACATTATTTTTAGCCGAAATGGGATGACATTGGCGGAGAAAGAGAGAGAAAAATTTTAGACCCGAATTCCATTCATACTGGACCCGAGTATGAAAATTCCGAAAAAAATATAAAAAAAAAATCTAAAAATCAAAAAACCTCTTTTCGGCATTATTTTTAGCCAAAATGGGATGAGCTAGGCCGAGAAAGAGTGAAAAAAAATTTAGACCTGAATTCCGTTCATACTCGACCCGTGGAAGGAAAATCCGAAAAAAATAGCTAAAAAATTCAAGAAATTAAAAAAACTCTTTCCGACATTATTTTTAGCCAAAATGGGATGAGATAGGCAGAGAAAGAGAGAAGACAATTTAATTCACGAATTCCGTTCACACACGACCCGGGCAAGAAAATTCCGAAAAAAATAGAAATAAAAATAAAAAAATTATAAAACCCCTTTCCGGCTGAATTTTTAGCCAAAATGGGATGAGATAGGCCGGGAAAGAGAGAAAAAAAATTTTACTCACGAATTCCGTTCACACTCGTCCCGGGCAAGAAAATTCCAAAAAAAATAGCAAATAAATTCAAAAAATTTAAAAAACCCCTTTCCTGCATTATTTTTAGCCAAAAAGGGATGAGATTGGCGGAGAAAGACAGATAAAAATTTTAGACCCGAATTCCGTTCATACTCGACCCGTGGAAGGAAATTCCGAAAAAAATATTTTAAAAATTCAAGAAATTAAAAAAAAAAAACTCTTTCCGGCATTATTTTTAGCCAAAATGGGATGAGATATGCGGAGAAAGAGAGAAAAAATTTTAGTCACGAATTCCGTTCACACTCGATCCGGGCAAGAAAATTCCAAAAAAAATAGCAAAAAAATTCAAAAAATTAAAAAAACCCCTTCCAGCATTATTTTTAGCTAAAACGGGATAAGATAGGCCGAGAAAGAGAGAAAAAAATTTTAGTCCCGAATTCCGTTCACACTCGACCCGGGCAAGAAATTCCAAAAAAAAATAGCAAAAAAATTGAAAAAATTAAAAAAACTCTTTCCGGCAATATTTTTAGCCAAAATGGGATGAAATAGGCAGAGAAAAAGAGAAAAAAATTTAAACCTGAATTCCGTTCATAATCGACTTGTGGAAGGAAAATCCGAAAAAAAAATAGCTAAAAAATTCATGAAATTAAAAAAACTCTTTCCGACATTTTTTTTTAGCCAAAATGGGATGAGATAGGTGGAGAAAGAGAGAAAAAAATTTTAGACCCAAATTCCGTTCACACTCGGCCCGGGAAAGAAAATTCCAAAAAAAAATAGCAAATAAATTCAAAAAATTTAAAAAACCCCTTTCCTGCATTATTTTTAGTCAAAAAGGGATGAGATTGGCGGAGAAAGAGAGATAAAAATTTTAGAACCAAATTCCGTTCATACTCGACCCCTGGAAGGAAATTACGAAAAAATAGCTAAAAAATTCAAGAAATTAAAAAAAAAAAACTCTTTTCGGCATTATTTTTAGCCAAAATGGGATGAGATAGGCGGAAAAAGAGAGAAAAAATTTTAGTCAAGAATTCCGTTCACACTCGATCCGGGCAAGAAAATTCCAAAAAAAATAGCAAAAAAATTCAAAAAATTAAAAAAACCCCTTTCCAGCATTATTTTTAGCCAAAACGGGATAAGATAGGCCAAGAAAGGGAGAAAAAAATTTTAGTCCCGAATTCCGTTCACACTCGACCCGGGCAAGAAAATTCCAAAAAAAAATAGCAAAAAAATTCAAAGAATTAAAAAAACTCTTTCCGGCATTATTTTTAGCCAAAATGGGATGAAATAGGCAGAGAAAAAGAGAAAAAAAATTTAGACCTGAATTCCGTTCATACTCGACCCGTGGAAGGAAAATCCGAAAAAAATAGCTAAAAAATTCAAGAAATTAAAAAAACTGTTTCCGACATTATTTTTAGCCGAAATGGGATGACATTGGCGGAGAAAGAGAGAGAAAAATTTTAGACCCGAATTCCATTCATACTGGACCCGAGTATGAAAATTCCGAAAAAAATATAAAAAAAAAATCTAAAAATCAAAAAACCTCTTTTCGGCATTATTTTTAGCCAAAATGGGATGAGCTAGGCCGAGAAAGAGTGAAAAAAAATTTAGACCTGAATTCCGTTCATACTCGACCCGTGGAAGGAAAATCCGAAAAAAATAGCTAAAAAATTCAAGAAATTAAAAAAACTCTTTCCGACATTATTTTTAGCCAAAATGGGATGAGATAGGCCAAGAAAGAGAGAAAAAAATTATAGACCCGAATTCCGTTCATACTCGACCCGGGCAAGAAAATTCCGAAAAAAATAGAAAGAAAAAGAAAAAATTATAAAACCCCTTTCCGGCATAATTTTTAGCCAAAATGGGATGAGATAGGCCGGGAAAGAGAGAAAAAAAATTTTACTCACGAATTCCGTTCACACTCGACCCGGGCAAGAAAATTCCAAAAAAAATAGCAAAAAAATTCAAAAAATTAAAAAACCCCTTTCCGGCATTATTTTTAGCCATAACGGGATGAAATAGGCGGAGAAAGAGAGAAAAAAATTTTAGGCCCGAATTCCGTTCAAACTCGACACGGGCAAGAAAATTCCGAAAAAAATAGAAAAAAAATCAAAAAAGTAAAAAACCTATTTCCGACAGTATTTTTAGCCAAAACGGGATACGATAGGGCGAGAAAGAGAGAAAAAAATTTTACTCCCGAATTCTGTTCCTACCCAACCCGAGCAAGAAAATGCCAAATAAAAAATAGTAAAAAAAATTCAAAAAATTAAAAAAGTTAATTCCGACATTATTTCTATCCAAAACGGGTTGGGAGAGGCCAAGAAAGAGAAAAAAAAATTTTATTCCTGGATTCCGTTCATATTCGACCCGTGCAAGGAAATTCCGAAAAAAAAAGCTAAAAAATTCAAGAAATTAAAAAAACCCTTTCTGGCATTATTTTTAGCCAAAACGGGATAAGATAGACTGAGAAAGAGAGAAAAAAAATTTTAGACCCAAATTCCGTTCACACTCGACCCGGGAAAGAAAATTCCAAAAAAAAATAGCAAATAAATTCAAAAAATTTAAAAAACCCCTTTCCTATATTATTTTTAGCCAAAAAGGGATGAGATTGGCGGAGAAAGAGAGATAAAAATTTTAGACCCTAATTCCATTCATACTCGACCCGATTATGAAAATTCCGAAAAAAATATAAAAAAAAAAAATCTAAAAATCAAAAAACCGCTTTCCGGCATTATTTTTAGCCAAAATGGGATGAGCTAGGCTGAGAAAGAGAGAAAAAAAAATTTAGACCTGAATTCCGTTCATACTCGACCCGTGGAAGGAAAATCCGAAAAAAATAGCTAAAAAATTCAAGAAATTAAAAAAACTCTTTCCGACATTATTTTTAGCCAAAATGGGATGAGATAGGTCGAGAAAGAGAGAAAAAAATTTTAGACCCGAATTCCGTTCATACTCGTCCCGGGCAAGAAAATTCCGAAAAAAATAGAAATAAAAATACATAAATTATAAAACCCCTTTCCGGCATAATTTTTAGCCAAAATGGGATGAGATAGGCCGGGAAAGAGAGAAAAAAAATTTTACTCACGAATTCCGTTCACACTCAATCCGGGCAAGAAAATTCCAAAAAAATAGCAAAAAATTCAAAAAATTAAAAAACCCCTTTCCGGCATTATTTTTAGCCATAACGGGATGAAATAGGCGGAGAAAGAGAGAAAAAAATTTTAGACCCGAATTCTGTTCAAACTCGACACGGGCAAGAAAATTCCGAAAAAAAATAGAAAAAAAATCAAAAAAGTAAAAAACCTATTTCCGACAGTATTTTTAGCCAAAACGGGATACGATAGGGCGAGAAAGAGAGAAAAAAATTTTACTCCCGAATTCTGTTCCTACCCAACCCGAGCAAGAAAATGCCAAATAAAATATATTAAAAAAAATTCAAAAAATTAAAAAAGTTAATTCCGACATTATTTCTATCCAAAACGGGTTGGGAGATGCCAAGAAAGAGAAAAAAGAAATTTTATTCCTGGACTCCGTTCATATTCGACCCGTGCAAGGAAATTCCGAAAAAAAAAAGCTAAAAAATTCAAGAATTTAAAAAAACCCTTTCTGGCATTATTTTTAGCTAAAACGGGATAAGATAGACTGAGAAAGAGAAAAAAAAATTTTAGTCCCGAATTCCGTTCACACTCGACCCGGGCAAGAAAATTCCAAAAAAAAATAGCAAAAAAATTCAAAAAATTAAAAAAACTCTTTCCGGCATTATTTTTAGCCAAAATTGGATGAAATAGGCAGAGAAAAAGAGAAAAAAAATTTAGACCTGAATTCCGTTCATACTCGACCCGTGGAAGGAAAATCCGAAAAAAAATAGCTAAAAAATTCAAGAAATTAAAAAAACTGTTTCCGACATTATTTTTAGCCAAAATTGGATGAGATTGGCGGAGAAAGAGAGAGAAAAATTTTAGACCCGAATTCCATTCATACTGGACCCGAGTATGAAAATTCCGAAAAAAATATAAAAAAAAAATCTAAAAATCAAAAAACCTCTTTTCGGCATTATTTTTAGCCAAAATGGGATGAGCTAGGCCGAGAAAGAGAGAAAAAAAATTTAGACCTGAATTCCGTTCATACTCGACCCGTGGAAGGAAAATCCGAAAAAAATAGCTAAAAAATTCAAGAAATTAAAAAAACTCTTTCCGACATTATTTTTAGCCAAAATGGGATGAGATAGGCAGAGAAAGAGAGAAGACAATTTAATTCACGAATTCCGTTCACACTCGACCCGGGCAAGAAAATTCCGAAAAAAATAGAAATAAAAATAAAAAAATTATAAAACCCCTTTCCGGCTGAATTTTTAGCCAAAATGGGATGAGATAGGCCGGGAAAGAGAGAAAAAAAATTTTACTCACGAATTCCGTTCACACTCGACCCGGGCAAGAAAATTCCAAAAAAAATAGCAAATAAATTCAAAAAATTTAAAAAACCCCTTTCCTGCATTATTTTTAGCCAAAAAGGGATGAGATTGGCGGAGAAAGACAGATAAAAATTTTAGACCCGAATTCCGTTCATACTCGACCCGTGGAAGGAAATTCCGAAAAAAATATTTTAAAAATTCAAGAAATTAAAAAAAAAAAACTCTTTCCGGCATTATTTTTAGCCAAAATGGGATGAGATATGCGGAGAAAGAGAGAAAAAATTTTAGTCACGAATTCCGTTCACACTCGATCCGGGCAAGAAAATTCCAAAAAAAATAGCAAAAAAATTCAAAAAATTAAAAAAACCCCTTCCAGCATTATTTTTAGCTAAAACGGGATAAGATAGGCCGAGAAAGAGAGAAAAAAATTTTAGTCCCGAATTTCGTTCACACTCGACCCGGGCAAGAAATTCCAAAAAAAAATAGCAAAAAAATTGAAAAAATTAAAAAAACTCTTTCCGGCAATATTTTTAGCCAAAATGGGATGAAATAGGCAGAGAAAAAGAGAAAAAAATTTAAACCTGAATTCCGTTCATAATCGACTTGTGGAAGGAAAATCCGAAAAAAAATAGCTAAAAAATTCATGAAATTAAAAAAACTCTTTCCGACATTTTTTTTTAGCCAAAATGGGATGAGATAGGTGGAGAAAGAGAGAAAAAAATTTTAGACCCAAATTCCGTTCACACTCGGCCCGGGAAAGAAAATTCCAAAAAAAAATAGCAAATAAATTCAAAAAATTTAAAAAACCCCTTTCCTGCATTATTTTTAGTCAAAAAGGGATGAGATTGGCGGAGAAAGAGAGATAAAAATTTTAGAACCAAATTCCGTTCATACTCGACCCCTGGAAGGAAATTACGAAAAAATAGCTAAAAAATTCAAGAAATTAAAAAAAAAAACTCTTTTCGGCATTATTTTTAGCCAAAATGGGATGAGATAGGCGGAAAAAGAGAGAAAAAATTTTAGTCAAGAATTCCGTTCACACTCGATCCGGGCAAGAAAATTCCAAAAAAAAATAGCAAAAAAATTCAAAAAACTAAAAAAACCCCTTTCCAGCATTATTTTTAGCCAAAACGGGATAAGATAGGCCAAGAAAGAGAGAAAAAAATTTTAGTCCCGAATTCCGTTCACACTCGACCCGGGCAAGAAAATTCCAAAAAAAAATAGCAAAAAAATTCAAAAAATTAAAAAAAATCTTTCCGGCATTATTTTTAGCCAAAATGGGATGAAATAGGCAGAGAAAAAGAGAAAAAAAATTTAGACCTGAATTCCGTTCATACTCGACCCGTGGAAGGAAAATCCGAAAAAAATAGCTAAAAAATTCAAGAAATTAAAAAAACTCGTTCCGACATTATTTTTAGCCAAAATGGGATGAGATAGGCCAAGAAAGAGAAAAAAAAATTATAGACCCGAATTCCGTTCATACTCGACCCGGGCAAGAAAATTCCGAAAAAAATAGAAATAAAAAGAAAAAATTATAAAACCCTTTCCGGCATAATTTTTAGCCAAAATGGGATGAGATAGGCTGGGAAAGAGAGAAAAAAAATTTTACTCACGAATTCCGTTCACACTCGACCCGGGCAAGAAAATTCCAAAAAAAATAGCAAAAAAATTCAAAAAATTAAAAAACCCCTTTTCGGCATTATTTTTAGCCATAACGGGATGAAATAGGCGGAGAAAGAGAGAAAAAAATTTTAGGCCCGAATTCCGTTCAAACTCGACACGGGCAAGAAAATTCCGAAAAAAATAGAAAAAAAATCAAAAAAGTAAAAAACCTGTTTCCAACAGTATTTTTAGCCAAAACGGGATACGATAGGGCGAGAAAGAGAGAAAAAAATTTTACTCCCGAATTCTGTTCCTACCCAACCCGAGCAAGAAAATGCCAAATAAAAAATAGTAAAAAAAATTCAAAAAATTAAAAAAGTTAATTCCGACATTATTTCTATCCAAAACGGGTTGGGAGAGGCCAAGAAAGAGAAAAAAAAAATTTCATTCCTGGATTCCGTTCATATTCGACCCGTGCAAGGAAATTCCGAAAAAAAAAGCTAAAAAATTCAAGAAATTAAAAAAACCCTTTCTGGCATTATTTTTAGCCAAAACGGAATAAGATAGACTGAGAAAGAGAGAAAAAAATTTTTAGACCCAAATTCCGTTCACACTCGACCCGGGAAAGAAAATTCCAAAAAAAAATAGCAAATAAATTCAAAAAATTTAAAAAACCCCTTTCCTACATTATTTTTAGCCAAAAAGGGATGAGATTGGCGGAGAAAGAGAGATAAAAATTTTAGACCCTAATTCCATTCATACTCGACCCGAGTATGAAAATTCCGAAAAAAATATAAAAAAAAAATCTAAAAATCAAAAAACCGCTTTCCGGCATTATTTTTAGCCAAAATGGGATGAGCTAGGCTGAGAAAGAGAGAAAAAAAAATTTAGACCTGAATTCCGTTCATACTCGACCCGTGGAAGGAAAATCCGAAAAAAATAGCTAAAAAATTCAAGAAATTAAAAAAACTCTTTCCGACATTATTTTTAGCCAAAATGGGATGAGATAGGTCGAGAAAGAGAGAAAAAAATTTCAGACCCGAATTCCGTTCATACTCGACCCGGGCAAGAAAATTCCGAAAAAATAGAAATAAAAATACATAAATTATAAAACCCCTTTCCGGCATAATTTTTAGCCAAAATGGGATGAGATAGGCCGGGAAAGAGAGAAAAAAAATTTTACTCACGAATTCCGTTCACACTCGATCCGGGCAAGAAAATTCCAAAAAAAATAGCAAAAAAAATCAAAAAATTAAAAAACCCCTTTCCGGCATTATTTTTAGCCATAACGGGATGAAATAGGCGGAGAAAGAGAGAAAAAAATTTGAGACCCGAATTCTGTTCAAACTCGACACGGGCAAGAAAATTCCGAAAAAAATAGAAAAAAAATCAAAAAAGTAAAAAATCTATTTCCGACAGTATTTTTAGCCAAAACGGGATACGATAGGGCGAGAAAGAGAGAAAAAAATTTTACTCCCGAATTCTGTTCCTACCCAACCCGAGCAAGAAAATGCCAAACAAAAAATAGTAAAAAAAATTCAAAAAATTAAAAAAGTTAATTCCGACATTATTTCTATCCAAAACGGGTTGGGAGATGCCAAGAAAGAGAAAAAAAAAATTTTATTCCTGGATTCCGTTCATATTCGACCCGTGCAAGGAAATTCCGAAAAAAAAAGCTAAAAAATTCAAGAATTTAAAAAAACCCTTTCTGGCATTATTTTTAGCTAAAACGGGATAAGATAGACTGAGAAAGAGAAAAAAAAAATTTTAGACCCAAATTCGGTTCACACTCGGCCCGGGAAAGAAAATTCCAAAAAAAAATAGCAAATAAATTCAAAAAATTTAAAAAACACCTTTCCTGCATTATTTTTAGCCAAAAAGGGATGAGATTGGCGGAGAAAGAGAGATAAAAATTTTAGACCCGAATTCCGTTCATACTCGACCCCTGGAAGGAAATTACGAAAAAATAGCTAAAAAATTCAAGAAATTAAAAAAAAAACTCTTTCCGGCATTATTTTTAGCCAAAATGGGATGAGATAGGCGGAGAAAGAGAGAAAAAATTTTAGTCAAGAATTCCGTTCACACTCGATCCGGGCAAGAAAATTCCAAAAAAAATAGCAAAAAAATTCAAAAAACTAAAAAAACCCCTTTCCAGCATTATTTTTAGCCAAAACGGGATAAGATAGGCCAAGAAAGAGAGAAAAAAATTTTAGTCCCGAATTCCGTTCACACTCGACCCGGGCAAGAAAATTCCAAAAAAAAATAGCAAAAAAATTCAAAAAATTAAAAAAACTCTTTCCGGCATTATTTTTAGCCAAAATGGGATGAAATAGGCAGAGAAAAAGAGAAAAAAAATTTAGACCTGAATTCCGTTCATACTCGACCCGTGGAAGGAAAATCCGAAAAAAATAGCTAAAAAATTCAAGAAATTAAAAAAACTGTTTCCGACATTATTTTTAGCCAAAATGGGATGAGATTGGCGGAGAAAGAGAGAGAAAAATTTTAGACCCGAATTCCATTCATACTGGACCCGAGTATGAAAATTCCGAAAAAAATATAAAAAAAAAATCTAAAAATCAAAAAACCTCTTTTCGGCATTATTTTTAGCCAAAATGGGATGAGCTAGGCCGAGAAAGAGAGAAAAAAAATTTAGACCTGAATTCCGTTCATACTCGACCCGTGGAAGGAAAATCCGAAAAAAATAGCTAAAAAATTCAAGAAATTAAAAAAACTCTTTCCGACATTATTTTTA
The DNA here is from genome assembly GCA_028535905.1 of Quercus berberidifolia. Classification (NCBI taxonomy): domain Eukaryota; kingdom Viridiplantae; phylum Streptophyta; class Magnoliopsida; order Fagales; family Fagaceae; genus Quercus; species Quercus berberidifolia. The sequence continues at coordinate 99,505 of JAPQVW010000023.1, forward strand.
GCCAAAATGGGATGAGATAGGCCAAGAAAGAGAGAAAAAAATTATAGACCCGAATTCCGTTCATACTCGACCCGGGCAAGAAAATTCCGAAAAAAATAGAAATAAAAAGAAAAAATTATAAAACCCCTTTCCGGCATAATTTTTAGCCAAAATGGGATGAGATAGGCCGGAAAAGAGAGAAAAAAAATTTTACTCACGAATTCCGTTCACACTCGACCCGGGCAAGAAAATTCCAAAAAAAATAGCAAAAAAATTCAAAAAATTAAAAAACCCCTTTCCGGCATTATTTTTAGCCATAACGGGATGAAATAGGCGGAGAAAGAGAGAAAAAAATTTTAGGCCCGAATTCCGTTCAAACTCGACACGGGCAAGAAAATTCCGAAAAAAATAGAAAAAAAATCAAAAAAGTAAAAAACCTGTTTCCGACAGTATTTTTAGCCAAAACGGGATACGATAGGGCGAGAAAGAGAGAAAAAAATTTTACTCCCGAATTTTGTTCCTACCCAACCCGAGCAAGAAAATGCCAAATAAAAAATAGTAAAAAAAATTCAAAAAATTAAAAAAGTTAATTCCGACATTATTTCTATCCAAAACGGGTTGGGAGAGGCCAAGAAAGAGAAAAAAAAAATTTCATTCCTGGATTCCGTTCATATTCGACCCGTGCAAGGAAATTCCGAAAAAAAAAACTAAAAAATTCAAGAAATTAAAAAAACCCTTTCTGGCATTATTTTTAGCCAAAACGGGATAAGATAGACTGAGAAAGAGAGAAAAAAATTTTTAGACCCAAATTCCGTTCACACTCGACCCGGGAAAGAAAATTCCAAAAAAAAATAGCAAATAAATTCAAAAAATTTAAAAAACCCCTTTCCTACATTATTTTTAGCCAAAAAGGGATGAGATTGGCGGAGAAAGAGAGATAAAAATTTTAGACCCTAATTCCATTCATACTCGACCCGAGTATGAAAATTCCGAAAAAAATATAAACAAAAAAAATCTAAAAATCAAAAAACCGCTTTCCGGCATTATTTTTAGCCAAAATGGGATGAGCTAGGCTGAGAAAGAGAGAAAAAAAAATTTAGACCTGAATTCCGTTCATACTCGACCCGTGGAAGGAAAATCCGAAAAAAATAGCTAAAAAATTCAAGAAATTAAAAAAACTCTTTCCGACATTATTTTTAGCCAAAATGGGATGAGATAGGTCGAGAAAGAGAGAAAAAAATTTCAGACCCGAATTCCGTTCATACTCGACCCGGGCAAGAAAATTCCGAAAAAATAGAAATAAAAATACATAAATTATAAAACCCCTTTTCGGCATAATTTTTAGTCAAAATGGGATGAGATAGGCCGGGAAAGAGAGAAAAAAAATTTTACTCACGAATTCCGTTCACACTCGATCCGGGCAAGAAAATTCCAAAAAAAATAGCAAAAAAATCAAAAAATTAAAAAACCCCTTTCCGGCATTATTTTTAGCCATAACGGGATGAAATAGGCGGAGAAAGAGAGAAAAAAATTTTAGACCCGAATTCTGTTCAAACTCGACACGGGCAAGAAAATTCCGAAAAAAATAGAAAAAAAATCAAAAAAGTAAAAAATCTATTTCCGACAGTATTTTTAGCCAAAACGGGATACGATAGGGCGAGAAAGAGAGAAAAAAATTTTACTCCCGAATTCTGTTCCTACCCAACCCGAGCAAGAAAATGCCAAACAAAAAATAGTAAAAAAAATTCTAAAAATTAAAAAAGTTAATTCCGACATTATTTCTATCCAAAACGGGTTGGGAGATGCCAAGAAAGAGAAAAAAAAAATTTTATTCCTGGATTCCGTTCATATTCGACCCGTGCAAGGAAATTCCGAAAAAAAAAGCTAAAAAATTCAAGAATTTAAAAAAAACCCTTTCTGGCATTATTTTTAGCTAAAACGGGATAAGATAGACTGAGAAAGAGAAAAAAAAAATTTTAGACCCAAATTCCGTTCACACTCGGCCCGGGAAAGAAAATTCCAAAAAAAAAAAGCAAATAAATTCAAAAAATTTAAAAAACACTTTTCCTGCATTATTTTTAGCCAAAAAGGGATGAGATTGGCGGAGAAAGAGAGATAAAAATTTTAGACCCGAATTCCGTTCATACTCGACCCCTGGAAGGAAATTACGAAAAAATAGCTAAAAAATTCAAGAAATTAAAAAAAAAACTCTTTCCGGCATTATTTTTAGCCAAAATGGGATGAGATAGGCGGAGAAAGAGAGAAAAAATTTTAGTCAAGAATTCCGTTCACACTCGATCCGGGCAAGAAAATTCCAAAAAAAATTGCAAAAAAATTCAAAAAACTAAAAAAACCCCTTTCCAGCATTATTTTTAGCCAAAACGGGATAAGATAGGCCAAGAAAGAGAGAAAAAAATTTTAGTCCCGAATTCCGTTCACACTCGACCCGGGCAAGAAAATTCCAAAAAAAAATAGCAAAAAAATTCAAAAAATTAAAAAAACTCTTTCCGGCATTATTTTTAGCCAAAATGGGATGAAATAGGCAGAGAAAAAGAGAAAAAAAATTTAGACCTGAATTCCGTTCATACTCGACCCGTGGAAGGAAAATCCGAAAAAAATAGCTAAAAAATTCAAGAAATTAAAAAAACTGTTTCCGACATTATTTTTAGCCAAAATGGGATGAGTTTGGCGGAGAAAGAGAGAGAAAAATTTTAGACCCGAATTCCATTCATACTGGACCCGAGTATGAAAATTCCGAAAAAAATATATAAAAAAAATCTAAAAATCAAAAAACCTCTTTTCGGCATTATTTTTAGCCAAAATGGGATGAGCTAGGCCGAGAAAGAGAGAAAAAAAATTTAGACCTGAATTCCGTTCATACTCGATCCGTGGAAGGAAAATCCGAAAAAAATAGCTAAAAAATTCAAGAAATTAAAAAAACTCTTTCCGACATTATTTTTAGCCAAAATGGGATGAGATAGGCCAAGAAAGAGAGAAAAAAATTATAGACCCGAATTCCGTTCATACTCGACCCGGGCAAGAAAATTCCGAAAAAAATAGAAATAAAAAGAAAAAATTATAAAACCCCTTTCCGGCATAATTTTTAGCCAAAATGGGATGAGATAGGCCGGGAAAGAGAGAAAAAAAATTTTACTCACGAGTTCCGTTCACACTCGACCCGGGCAAGAAAATTCCAAAAAAAATAGCAAAAAAATTCAAAAAATTAAAAAACCCCTTTCCGGCATTATTTTTAACCATAACGGGATGAAATAGGCGGAGAAAGAGAGAAAAAAATTTTAGGCCCGAATTCCGTTCAAACTCGACACGGGCAAGAAAATTACGAAAAAAATAGAAAAAAAATCAAAAAAGTAAAAAACCTGTTTCCGACAGTATTTTTAGCCAAAACGGGATACGATAGGGCGAGAAAGGGAGAAAAAAATTTTACTCCCGAATTCTGTTCCTACCCAACCCGAGCAAGAAAATGCCAAATAAAAAATAGTAAAAAAAATTCAAAAAATTAAAAAAGTTAATTCCGACATTATTTCTATCCAAAACGGGTTGGGAGAGGCCAGGAAAGAGAAAAAAAAAATTTCATTCCTGGATTCCGTTCATATTCGACCCGTGCAAGGAAATTCCGAAAAAAAAAGCTAAAAAATTCAAGAAATTAAAAAAACCCTTTCTGGCATTATTTTTAGCCAAAACGGGATAAGATAGACTGAGAAAGAGAGAAAAAAATTTTTAGACCCAAATTCCGTTCACACTCGACCCGGGAAAGAAAATTCCAAAAAAAAATAGCAAATAAATTCAAAAAATTTAAAAAACCCCTTTCCTACATTATTTTAAGCCAAAAAGGGATGAGATTGGCGGAGAAAGAGAGATAAAAATTTTAGACCCTAATTCCATTCATACTCGACCCGAGTATGAAAATTCCGAAAAAAATATAAAAAAAAAAAATCTAAAAATCAAAAAACCGCTTTCCGGCATTATTTTTAGCCAAAATGGGATGAGCTAGGCTGAGAAAGAGAGAAAAAAAAATTTAGACCTGAATTCCGTTCGTACTCGACCCGTGGAAGGAAAATCCGAAAAAAATAGCTAAAAAATTCAAGAAATTAAAAAAACTCTTTCCGACATTATTTTTAGCCAAAATGGGATGAGATAGGTCGAGAAAGAGAGAAAAAAATTTCAGACCCGAATTCCGTTCATACTCGACCCGGGCAAGAAAATTCCGAAAAAATAGAAATAAAAATACATAAATTATAAAACCCCTTTCCGGCATAATTTTTAGCCAAAATGGGATGAGATAGGCCGGGAAAGAGAGAAAAAAAATTTTACTCACGAATTCCGTTCACACTCGATCCGGGCAAGAAAATTCCAAAAAAAATAGCAAAAAAATCAAAAAATTAAAAAACCACTTTCCGGCATTATTTTTAGCCATAACGGGATGAAATAGGCGGAGAAAGAGAGAAAAAAATTTTAGACCCGAATTCTGTTCAAACTCGACACGGGCAAGAAAATTCCGAAAAAAATAGAAAAAAAATCAAAAAAGTAAAAAATCTATTTCCGACAGTATTTTTAGCCAAAACGGGATACGATAGGGCGAGAAAGAGAGAAAAAAATTTTACTCCCGAATTCTGTTCCTACCCAACCCGAGCAAGAAAATGCCAAACAAAAAATAGTAAAAAAAATTCAAAAAATTAAAAAAGTTAATTCCGACATTATTTCTATCCAAAACGGGTTGGGAGATGCCAAGAAAGAGAAAAAAAAAATTTTATTCCTGGATTCCGTTCATATTCGACCCGTGCAAGGAAATTCCGAAAAAAAAAGCTAAAAAATTCAAGAATTTAAAAAAACCCTTTCTGGCATTATTTTTAGCTAAAACGGGATAAGATAGACTGAGAAAGAGAAAAAAAAAATTTTAGACCCAAATTCCGTTCACACTCGGCCCGGGAAAGAAAATTCCAAAAAAAAATAGCAAATAAATTCAAAAAATTTAAAAAACACCTTTCCTGCATTATTTTTAGCCAAAAAGGGATGAGATTGGCGGAGAAAGAGAGACAAAAATTTTAGACCCGAATTCCGTTCATACTCGACCCCTAGAAGGAAATTACGAAAAAATAGCTAAAAAATTCAAGAAATTAAAAAAAAAACTCTTTCCGGCATTATTTTTAGCCAAAATGGGATGAGATAGGCGGAGAAAGAGAGAAAAAATTTTAGTCAAGAATTCCGTTCACACTCGATCCGGGCAAGAAAATTCCAAAAAAAATTGTAAAAAAACTAAAAAAACCCCTTTCCAGCATTATTTTTAGCCAAAACGGGATAAGATAGGCCAAGAAAGAGAGAAAAAAATTTTAGTCCCGAATTCCGTTCACACTCGACCCGGGCAAGAAAATTCCAAGAAAATATAGCAAAAAAATTCAAAAAATTAAAAAAACTCTTTCCGGCATTATTTTTAGCCAAAATGGGATGACATAGGCAGAGAAAAAGAGAAAAAAAATTTAGACCTGAATTCCGTTCATACTCGACCTGTGGAAGGAAAATCCGAAAAAAATAGCTAAAAAATTCAAGAAATTAAAAAAACTGTTTCCGACATTATTTTTAGCCAAAATGGGATGAGATTGGCGGAGAAAGAGAGAGAAAAATTTTAGACCCGAATTCCATTCATACTGGACCCGAGTATGAAAATTCCGAAAAAATATAAAAAAAAAATCTAAAAATCAAAAAACCTCTTTTCGGTATTATTTTTAGCCAAAATGGGATGAGCTAGGCCGAGAAAGAGAGAAAAAAAATTTAGACCTGAATTCCGTTCATACTCGACCCGTGGAAGGAAAATCCGAAAAAAATAGCTAAAAAATTCAAGAAATTAAAAAAACTCTTTCCGACATTATTTTTAGCCAAAATGGGATGAGATAGGCCAAGAAAGAGAGAAAAAAATTATAGACCCGAATTCCGTTCATACTCGACCCGAGTATGAAAATTCCGAAAAAAATATAAAAAAAAAAATCTAAAAATCAAAAAACCGCTTTCCGGCATTATTTTTAGCCAAAATGGGATGAGATAAACTGAGAAAGAGAAAAAAAAATTTTAGACCCAAATTCCGTTCACACTCGGCCCGGGAAAGAAAATTACAAAAAAAAATAGCAAATAAATTCAAAAAATTTAAAAAACCCCTTTCCTGCATTCTTTTTAGTCAAAAAGGGATGAGATTGGCGGAGAAAGAGAGATAAAAATTTTAGACCCGAATTCCGTTCATACTCGACCCCTGGAAGGAAATTACGAAAAAATAGCTAAAAAATTCAAGAAATTAAAAAAAAAACACTTTCCGGCATTATTTTTAGCCAAAATCGGATGAGATAGGCGGAGAAAGAGAGAAAAAATTTTAGTCAAGAATTCCGTTCACAATCGATTCGGGCAAGAAAATTCCAAAAAAAATAGCAAAAAAATTCAAAAAATTAAAAAACCCCTTTCCAGCATTATTTTTTGCCAAAACGGGATAAGATAGGCCAAGAAAGAGAGAAAAAAATTTTAGTCCCGAATTCCGTTCACACTCGACCCGGGCAAGAAAATTCCAAAATAAATAGCAAAAAAATTCAAAAAATTAAAAAAACTCTTTCCGGCATTATTTTTAGCCAAAATTGGATGAAATAGGCAGAGAAAAAGAGAAAAAAAATTTAGACCTGAATTCCGTTCATACTCGACCCGTGGAAGGAAAATCCGAAAAAAAATAGCTAAAAAATTCAAGAAATTAAAAAAACTGTTTCCGACATTATTTTTAGCCAAAATTGGATGAGATTGGCGGAGAAAGAGAGAGAAAAATTTTAGACCCGAATTCCATTCATATTGGACCCGAGTATGAAAATTCCGAAAAAAATATAAAAAAAAAATCTAAAAATCAAAAAACCTCTTTTCGGCATTATTTTTAGCCAAAATGGGTTGAGCTAGGCCGAGAAAGAGAGAAAAAAAATTTAGACCTGAATTCCGTTCATACTCGACCCGTGGAAGGAAAATCCGAAAAAAATAGCTAAAAAATTCAAGAAATTAAAAAACCTCTTTCCGACATTATTTTTAGCCAAAATGGGATGAGATAGGCAGAGAAAGAGAGAAGACAATTTAATTCACGAATTCCGTTCACACTCGACCCGGGCAAGAAAATTCCGAAAAAAATAGAAATAAAAATAAAAAAATTATAAAACCCCTTTCCGGCTGAATTTTTAGCCAAAATGGGATGAGATAGGCCGGGAAAGAGAGAAAAAAAATTTTACTCACGAATTCCGTTCACACTCGACCCGGGCAAGAAAATTCCAAAAAAAGTAGCAAATAAATTCAAAAAATTTAAAAAACCCCTTTCCTGCATTATTTTTAGCCAAAAAGGTATGAAATAGGCGGAGAAAGAGAGAAAAAAATTTTAGGCCCGAATTCCGTTCAAACTCGACTCGGGCAAGAAAATTCCGAAAAAAATAGAAAAAAAATCAAAAAAGTAAAAAACCTATTTCCGACAGTATTTTTAGCCAAAACGGGATACGATAGGGCGAGAAAGAGAGAAAAAAATTTTACTCCCGAATTCTGTTCCTACCCAACCCGAGCAAGAAAATGCCAAATAAAAAATAGTAAAAAAAATTCAAAAAATTAAAAAAGTTAATTCCGACATTATTTCTATCCAAAACGGGTTGGGAGAGGCCAAGAAAGAGAAAAAAAAAAATTTATTCCTGGATTCCGTTCATATTCGACCCGTGCAAGGAAATTCCGAAAAAAAAAGCTAAAAAATTCAAGAAATTAAAAAAACCCTTTCGGGCATTATTTTTAGCCAAAACGGGATAAGATAGACTGAGAAAGAGAGAAAAAAAATTTTAGACCCAAATTCCGTTCACACTCGACCCGGGAAAGAAAATTCCAAAAAAAAATAGCAAATAAATTCAAAAAATTTAAAAAACCCCTTTCCTACATTATTTTTAGCCAAAAAGGGATGAGATTGGCGGAGAAAGAGAGATAAAAATTTTAGACCCTAATTCCATTCATACTCGACCCGAGTATGAAAATTCCGAAAAAAATATAAAAAAATCAAAAAACCGCTTTCCGGCATTATTTTTAGCCAAAATGGGATGAGCTAGGCTGAGAAAGAGAGAAAAAAAAATATAGACCTGAATTCCGTTCACACTCGACCCGTGGAAGGAAAATCAGAAAAAAATAGCTAAAAAATTCAAGAAATTAAAAAAACTCTTTCCGACATTATTTTTAGCCAAAATGGGATGAGATAGGTCGAGAAAGAGAGAAAAAAATTTCAGACCCGAATTCCGTTCATACTCGACACGGGCAAGAAAATTCCGAAAAAATAGAAATAAAAATACATAAATTATAAAACCCCTTTCCGGCATAATTTTTAGCCAAAATGGGATGAGATAGGCCGGGAAAGAGAGAAAAAAAATTTTACTCACGAATTCCGTTCACACTCGATCCGGGCAAGAAAATTCCAAAAAAAATAGCAAAAAATTCAAAAAATTAAAAAACCCCTTTCCGGCATTATTTTTAGCCATAACGGGATGAAATAGGTGGAGAAAGAGAGAAAAAAATTTTAGACCCGAATTCTGTTCAAACTCGACACGGGCAAGAAAATTCCGAAAAAAATAGAAAAAAAAATCAAAAAAGTAAAAAACCTATTTCCGACAGTATTTTTAGCCAAAACGGGATACGATAGGGCGAGAAAGAGAGAAAAAAATTTTACTCCCGAATTCTGTTCCTACCCAACCCGAGCAAGAAAATGCCAAGTAAAATATAGTAAAAAAAATTCAAAAAATTAAAAAAGTTAATTCCGACATTATTTCTATCCAAAACGGGTTGGGAGATGCCAAGAAAGAGAAAAAAAAAAATTTTATTCCTGGATTCCGTTCATATTCGACCCGTGCAAGGAAATTCCGAAAAAAAAAGCTAAAAAATTCAAGAATTTAAAAAAACCCTTTCTGGCATTATTTTTAGCTAAAACGGGATAAGATAGACTGAGAAAGAGAAAAAAAAAATTTAGACCCAAATTCCGTTCACACTCGGCCCGGGAAAGAAAATTCCAAAAAAAAATAGCAAATAAATTCAAAAAATTTAAAAAACCCCTTTCCTGCATTATTTTTAGTCAAAAAAGGATGAGATTGGCGGAGAAAGAGAGATAAAAATTTTAGACCCGAATTCCGTTCATACTGGACCCCTGGAAGGAAATTACGAAAAAATAGCTAAAAAATTCAAGAAATTAAAAAAAAAAACTCTTTCCGGCATTATTTTTAGCCAAAATGGGATGAGATAGGCGGAGAAAGAGAGAAAAAATTTTCGTCAAGAATTCCGTTCACACTCGATTCGGGCAAGAAAATTCCAAAAAAAATAGCAAAAAAATTCAAAAAATTAAAAAACCCCTTTCCAGCATTATTTTTAGCCAAAACGGGATAAGATAGGCCAAGAAAGAGAGAAAAAAATTTTAGTCCCGAATTCCGTTCACACTCGACCCGGGCAAGAAAATTCCAAAAAAAAATTGCAAAAAAATTCAAAAAATTAAAAAAACTCTTTCCGGCATTATTTTTAGCCAAAATGGGATGAAATAGGCAGAGAAAAAGAGAAAAAAAATTTAGACCTGAATTCCGTTCATACTCGACCCGTGGAAGGAAAATCCGAAAAAAATAGCTAAAAAATTCAAGAAATTAAAAAAACTCTTTCCGACATTATTTTTAGCCAAAATGGGATGAGATAGGTCGAGAAAGAGAGAAAAAAATTTTACACCTGAATTCCGTTCATGCTCGACCCGGGCAAGAAAATTCCGAAAAAAATAGAAATAAAAATACAAAAATTATAAAACCCCTTTCCGGCATAATTTTTAGCCAAAATGGGATGAGATAGGCCAGGAAAGAGAGAAAAAAAATTTTACTCACGAATTCCGTTCACACTCGACCCGGGCAAGAAAATTCCAAAAAAAATAGCAAAAAATTCAAAAAATTAAAAAACCCCTTTCCGGCATTATTTTTAGCCATAACGGGATGAAATAGGCGGAGAAAGAGAGAAAAAAATTTTAGACCCGAATTCCGTTCAAACTCGACACGGGCAAGAAAATTCCAAAAAAAATAGAAAAAAAATCAAAAAAGTAAAAAACCTATTTCCGACAGTATTTTTAGCCAAAACGGGATAGGATAGGGCGAGAAAGAGAGAAAAAAATTTGACTCCCGAATTCTGTTCCTACCCAACCCGAGCAAGAAAATGCCAAATAAAAAATAGTAAAAAAAATTCAAAAAATTAAAAAAGTTAATTCCGACATTATTTCTATCCAAAACGGGTTGGGAGAGGCCAAGAAAGAGAAAAAAAAAAATTTTATTCCTGGATTCCGTTCATATTCGACCCGTGCAAGGAAATTCCGAAAAAAAAAAGCTAAAAAATTCAAGAAATTAAAAAAACCCTTTCTGGCATTATTTTTAGCCAAAACGGGATAAGATAAACTGAGAAAGAGAAAAAAAAATTTTAGACCCAAATTCCGTTCAAACTCGGCCCGGGAAAGAAAATTCCAAAAAAAAATAGCAAATAAATTCAAAAAATTTAAAAAACCCCTTTCCTGCATTATTTTTAGTCAAAAAGGGATGAGATTGGCGGAGAAAGAGAGATAAAAATTTTAGACCCGAATTCCGTTCATACTGGACCCCTGGAAGGAAATTACGAAAAAATAGCTAAAAAATTCAAGAAATTAAAAAAAAAACACTTTCCGGCATTATTTTTAGCCAAAATCGGATGAGATAGGCGGAGAAAGAGAGAAAAAATTTTAGTCAAGAATTCCGTTCACACTCGATTCGGGCAAGAAAATTCCAAAAAAAATAGCAAAAAAATTCAAAAAATTAAAAAACCTCTTTCCAGCATTATTTTTTGCCAAAACGGGATAAGATAGGCCAAGAAAGAGAGAAAAAAATTTTAGTCCCGAATTCCGTTCACACTCGACCCGGGCAAGAAAATTCCAAAAAAAAATAGCAAAAAAATTCAAAAAATTAAAAAAACTCTTTCCGGCATTATTTTTAGCCAAAATTGGATGAAATAGGCGGAGAAAGAGAGAGAAAAATTTTAGACCCGAATTCCATTCATACTGGACCCGAGTATGAAAATTCCGAAAAAAATATAAAAAAAAAATCTAAAAATCAAAAAACCTCTTTTCGGCATCATTTTTAGCCAAAATGGGATGAGCTAGGCCGAGAAAGAGAGAAGACAATTTAATTCACGAATTCCGTTCACACTCGACCCGGGCAAGAAAATTCCGAAAAAAATAGAAATAAAAATAAAAAAATTATAAAACCCCTTTCCGGCTGAATTTTTAGCCAAAATGGGATGAGATAGGCCGGGAAAGAGAGAAAAAAAATTTTACTCACGAATTCCGTTCACACTCGACCCGGGCAAGAAAATTCCAAAAAAAGTAGCAAATAAATTCAAAAAATTTAAAAAACCCCTTTCCTGCATTATTTTTAGCCAAAAAGGTATGAAATAGGCGGAGAAAGAGAGAAAAAAATTTTAGGCCCGAATTCCGTTCAAACTCGACTCGGGCAAGAAAATTCCGAAAAAAATAGAAAAAAAATCAAAAAAGTAAAAAACCTATTTCCGACAGTATTTTTAGCCAAAACGGGATACGATAGGGCGAGAAAGAGAGAAAAAAATTTTACTCCCGAATTCTGTTCCTACCCAACCCGAGCAAGAAAATGCCAAATAAAAAATAGTAAAAAAAATTCAAAAAATTAAAAAAGTTAATTCCGACATTATTTCTATCCAAAACGGGTTGGGAGAGGCCAAGAAAGAGAAAAAAAAAAATTTATTCCTGGATTCCGTTCATATTCGACCCGTGCAAGGAAATTCCGAAAAAAAAAGCTAAAAAATTCAAGAAATTAAAAAAACCCTTTCGGGCATTATTTTTAGCCAAAACGGGATAAGATAGACTGAGAAAGAGAGAAAAAAAATTTTAGACCCAAATTCCGTTCACACTCGACCCGGGAAAGAAAATTCCAAAAAAAAATAGCAAATAAATTCAAAAAATTTAAAAAACCCCTTTCCTACATTATTTTTAGCCAAAAAGGGATGAGATTGGCGGAGAAAGAGAGATAAAAATTTTAGACCCTAATTCCATTCATACTCGACCCGAGTATGAAAATTCCGAAAAAAATATAAAAAAATCAAAAAACCGCTTTCCGGCATTATTTTTAGCCAAAATGGGATGAGCTAGGCTGAGAAAGAGAGAAAAAAAAATATAGACCTGAATTCCGTTCACACTCGACCCGTGGAAGGAAAATCAGAAAAAAATAGCTAAAAAATTCAAGAAATTAAAAAAACTCTTTCCGACATTATTTTTAGCCAAAATGGGATGAGATAGGTCGAGAAAGAGAGAAAAAAATTTCAGACCCGAATTCCGTTCATACTCGACACGGGCAAGAAAATTCCGAAAAAATAGAAATAAAAATACATAAATTATAAAACCCCTTTCCGGCATAATTTTTAGCCAAAATGGGATGAGATAGGCCGGGAAAGAGAGAAAAAAAATTTTACTCACGAATTCCGTTCACACTCGATCCGGGCAAGAAAATTCCAAAAAAAATAGCAAAAAATTCAAAAAATTAAAAAACCCCTTTCCGGCATTATTTTTAGCCATAACGAGATGAAATAGGCGGAGAAAGAGAGAAAAAAATTTTAGACCCGAATTCTGTTCAAACTCGACACGGGCAAGAAAATTCCGAAAAAAATAGAAAAAAAAATCAAAAAAGTAAAAAACCTATTTCCGACAGTATTTTTAGCCAAAACGGGATACGATAGGGCGAGAAAGAGAGAAAAAAATTTTACTCCCGAATTCTGTTCCTACCCAACCCGAGCAAGAAAATGCCAAGTAAAATATAGTAAAAAAAATTCAAAAAATTAAAAAAGTTAATTCCGACATTATTTCTATCCAAAACGGGTTGGGAGATGCCAAGAAAGAGAAAAAAAAAAATTTTATTCCTGGATTCCGTTCATATTCGACCCGTGCAAGGAAATTCCGAAAAAAAAAGCTAAAAAATTCAAGAATTTAAAAAAACCCTTTCTGGCATTATTTTTAGCTAAAACGGGATAAGATAGACTGAGAAAGAGAAAAAAAAAATTTAGACCCAAATTCCGTTCACACTCGGCCCGGGAAAGAAAATTCCAAAAAAAAATAGCAAATAAATTCAAAAAATTTAAAAAACCCCTTTCCTGCATTATTTTTAGTCAAAAAAGGATGAGATTGGCGGAGAAAGAGAGATAAAAATTTTAGACCCGAATTCCGTTCATACTGGACCCCTGGAAGGAAATTACGAAAAAATAGCTAAAAAATTCAAGAAATTAAAAAAAAAAACTCTTTCCGGCATTATTTTTAGCCAAAATGGGATGAGATAGGCGGAGAAAGAGAGAAAAAATTTTCGTCAAGAATTCCGTTCACACTCGATTCGGGCAAGAAAATTCCAAAAAAAATAGCAAAAAAATTCAAAAAATTAAAAAACCCCTTTCCAGCATTATTTTTAGCCAAAACGGGATAAGATAGGCCAAGAAAGAGAGAAAAAAATTTTAGTCCCGAATTCCGTTCACACTCGACCCGGGCAAGAAAATTCCAAAAAAAAATTGCAAAAAAATTCAAAAAATTAAAAAAACTCTTTCCGGCATTATTTTTAGCCAAAATGGGATGAAATAGGCAGAGAAAAAGAGAAAAAAAATTTAGACCTGAATTCCGTTCATACTCGACCCGTGGAAGGAAAATCCGAAAAAAATAGCTAAAAAATTCAAGAAATTAAAAAAACTCTTTCCGACATTATTTTTAGCCAAAATGGGATGAGATAGGTCGAGAAAGAGAGAAAAAAATTTTACACCTGAATTCCGTTCATGCTCGACCCGGGCAAGAAAATTCCGAAAAAAATAGAAATAAAAATACAAAAATTATAAAACCCCTTTCCGGCATAATTTTTAGCCAAAATGGGATGAGATAGGCCAGGAAAGAGAGAAAAAAAATTTTACTCACGAATTCCGTTCACACTCGACCCGGGCAAGAAAATTCCAAAAAAAATAGCAAAAAATTCAAAAAATTAAAAAACCCCTTTCCGGCATTATTTTTAGCCATAACGGGATGAAATAGGCGGAGAAAGAGAGAAAAAAATTTTAGACCCGAATTCCGTTCAAACTCGACACGGGCAAGAAAATTCCAAAAAAAATAGAAAAAAAATCAAAAAAGTAAAAAACCTATTTCCGACAGTATTTTTAGCCAAAACGGGATAGGATAGGGCGAGAAAGAGAGAAAAAAATTTGACTCCCGAATTCTGTTCCTACCCAACCCGAGCAAGAAAATGCCAAATAAAAAATAGTAAAAAAAATTCAAAAAATTAAAAAAGTTAATTCCGACATTATTTCTATCCAAAACGGGTTGGGAGAGGCCAAGAAAGAGAAAAAAAAAAATTTTATTCCTGGATTCCGTTCATATTCGACCCGTGCAAGGAAATTCCGAAAAAAAAAAGCTAAAAAATTCAAGAAATTAAAAAAACCCTTTCTGGCATTATTTTTAGCCAAAACGGGATAAGATAAACTGAGAAAGAGAAAAAAAAATTTTAGACCCAAATTCCGTTCAAACTCGGCCCGGGAAAGAAAATTCCAAAAAAAAATAGCAAATAAATTCAAAAAATTTAAAAAACCCCTTTCCTGCATTATTTTTAGTCAAAAAGGGATGAGATTGGCGGAGAAAGAGAGATAAAAATTTTAGACCCGAATTCCGTTCATACTGGACCCCTGGAAGGAAATTACGAAAAAATAGCTAAAAAATTCAAGAAATTAAAAAAAAAACACTTTCCGGCATTATTTTTAGCCAAAATCGGATGAGATAGGCGGAGAAAGAGAGAAAAAATTTTAGTCAAGAATTCCGTTCACACTCGATTCGGGCAAGAAAATTCCAAAAAAAATAGCAAAAAAATTCAAAAAATTAAAAAACCTCTTTCCAGCATTATTTTTTGCCAAAACGGGATAAGATAGGCCAAGAAAGAGAGAAAAAAATTTTAGTCCCGAATTCCGTTCACACTCGACCCGGGCAAGAAAATTCCAAAAAAAAATAGCAAAAAAATTCAAAAAATTAAAAAAACTCTTTCCGGCATTATTTTTAGCCAAAATTGGATGAAATAGGCGGAGAAAGAGAGAGAAAAATTTTAGACCCGAATTCCATTCATACTGGACCCGAGTATGAAAATTCCGAAAAAAATATAAAAAAAAAATCTAAAAATCAAAAAACCTCTTTTCGGCATCATTTTTAGCCAAAACGGGATAAGATAGGCCGAGAAAGAGAGAAAAAAATTTTAGTCCCGAATTCCGTTCACACTCGACCCGGGCAAGAAAATTCCCAAAAAAAATAGCAAAAAAATTGAAAAAATTAAAAAAACTCTTTCCGGCAATATTTTTAGCCAAAATGGGATGAAATAGGCAGAGAAAAAGAGAAAAAAATTTAAACCTGAATTCCGTTCATAATCGACTTGTGGAAGGAAAATCCGAAAAAAAATAGCTAAAAAATTCATGAAATTAAAAAAACTCTTTCCGACATTTTTTTTTAGCCAAAATGGGATGAGATAGGCGGAGAAAGAGAGAAAAAAATTTTAGACCCAAATTCCGTTCACACTCGGCCCGGGAAAGAAAATTCCAAAAAAAAATAGCAAATAAATTCAAAAAATTTAAAAAACCCCTTTCCTGCATTATTTTTAGTCAAAAAGGGATGAGATTGGCGGAGAAAGAGAGATAAAAATTTTAGAACCAAATTCCGTTCATACTCGACCCCTGGAAGGAAATTACGAAAAAATAGTTAAAAAATTCAAGAAATTAAAAAAAAAACTCTTTTCGGCATTATTTTTATCCAAAATGGGATGAGATAGGCGGAGAAAGAGAGAAAAAATTTTAGTCAAGAATTCCGTTCACACTCGATCCGGGCAAGAAAATTCCAAAAAAAATAGCAAAAAAATTCAAAAAATTAAAAAAACCCCTTTCCAGCATTATTTTTAGCCAAAACGGGATAAGATAGGCCAAGAAAGAGAGAAAAAAATTTTAGTCCCGAATTCCGTTCACACTCGACCCGGGCAAGAAAATTCCAAAAAAAAATAGCAAAAAAATTCAAAAAATTAAAAAAACTCTTTCCGGCATTATTTTTAGCCAAAATGGGATGAAATAGGCAGAGAAAAAGAGAAAAAAAATTTAGACCTGAATTCCGTTCATACTCGACCCGTGGAAGGAAAATCCAAAAAAATAGCTAAAAAATTCAAGAAATTAAAAAAACTGTTTCCGACATTATTTTTAGCCAAAATGGGATGAGATTGGCGGAGAAAGAGAGAGAAAAATTTTAGACCCGAATTCCATTCATACTGGACCCGAGTATGAAAATTCCGAAAAAAATATAAAAAAAAAAATCTAAAAATCAAAAAACCTCTTTCCGACATTATTTTTAGCCAAAATGGGATGAGATAGGCCAAGAAAGAGAGAAAAAAATTATAGACCCGAATTCCGTTCATACTCGACCCGGGCAAGAAAATTCCGAAAAAAATAGAAATAAAAAGAAAAAATTATAAAACCCCTTTCCGGCATAATTTTTAGCCAAAATGGGATGAGATAGGCCGGGAAAGAGAGAAAAAAAATTTTACTCACGAATTCAGTTCACACTCGACCCGGGCAAGAAAATTCCAAAAAAAATAGCAAAAAAATTCAAAAAATTAAAAAACCCCTTTCCGGCATTATTTTTAGCCATAACGGGATGAAATAGGCGGAGAAAGAGAGAAAAAAATTTTAGGCCCGAATTCCGTTCAAACTCGACACGGGCAAGAAAATTCTCAAAAAAATAGAAAAAAAATCAAAAAAGTAAAAAACCTATTTCCGACAGTATTTTTAGCCAAAACGGGATACGATAGGGCGAGAAAGAGAGAAAAAAATTTTACTCCCGAATTCTGTTCCTACCCAACCAGAGCAAGAAAATGCCAAATAAAAAATAGTAAAAAAAATTCAAAAAATTAAAAAAGTTAATTCCGACATTATTTCTATCCAAAACGGGTTGGGAGAGGCCAAGAAAGAGAAAAAAAAAATTTATTCCTGGATTCCGTTCATATTCGACCCGTGCAAGGAAATTCCGAAAAAAAAAGCTAAAAAATTCAAGAAATTAAAAAAACCCTTTCTGGCATTATTTTTAGCCAAAACGGGATAAGATAGACTGAGAAAGAGAGAAAAAAAATTTTAGACCCAAATTCCGTTCACACTCGACCCGGGAAAGAAAATTCCAAAAAAAAATAGCAAATAAATTCAAAAAATTTAAAAAACCCCTTTCCTACATTATTTTTAGCCAAAAAGGGATGAGATTGGCGGAGAAAGAGAGATAAAAATTTTAGACCCTAATTCCATTCATACTCGACCCGAGTATGAAAATTCCGAAAAAAATATAAAAAAAAAAAATCAAAAATCAAAAAACCGCTTTCCGGCATTATTTTTAGCCAAAATGGGATGAGCTAGGCAGAGAAAAAGAGAAAAAAAAATTTAGACCTGAATTCCGTTCATACTCGACCCGTGGAAGGAAAATCAGAAAAAAATAGCTAAAAAATTCAAGAAATTAAAAAAACTCTTTCCGACATTATTTTTAGCCAAAATGGGATGAGATAGGTCGAGAAAGAGAGAAAAAAATTTTAGACCCGAATTCCGTTCATACTCGACCCGGGCAAGAAAATTCCGAAAAAAATAGAAATAAAAATACATAAATTATAAAACCCCTTTCCGGCATAATTTTTAGCCAAAATGGGATGAGATAGGCTGGGAAAGAGAGAAAAAAAATTTTACTCACGAATTCCGTTCACACTCGATCCGGGCAAGAAAATTCCAAAAAAAATAGCAAAAAATTCAAAAAATTAAAAAACCCCTTTCCGGCATTATTTTTAGCCAGAACGGGATGAAATAGGCGGAGAAAGAGAGAAAAAAATTTTAGACCCGAATTCTGTTCAAACTCGACACGGGCAAGAAAATTCCGAAAAAAATAGAAAAAAAATCAAAAAAGTAAAAAACCTATTTCCGACAGTATTTTTAGCCAAAACGGTTTACGATAGGGCGAGAAAGAGAGAAAAAAATTTTACTCCCGAATTCTGTTCCTACCCAACCCGAGCAAGAAAATGCCAAATAAAATATAGTAAAAAAAATTCAAAAAATTAAAAAAGTTAATTCCGACATTATTTCTATCCAAAACGGGTTGGGAGATGCCAAGAAAGAGAAAAAAAAAATTTATTCCTGGATTCCGTTCATATTCGACCCGTGCAAGGAAATTCCGAAAAAAAAAGCTAAAAAATTCAAGAATTAAAAAAAACCCTTTCTGGCATTATTTTTAGCTAAAACGGGATAAGATAGACTGAGAAAGAGAAAAAAAAATTTTAGACCCAAATTCCGTTCACACTCGGCCCGGGAAAGAAAATTCCAAAAAAAAATAGCAAATAAATTCAAAAAATTTAAAAAACCCCTTTCCTGCATTATTTTTAGTCAAAAATGGATGAGATTGGCGGAGAAAGAGAGATAAAAATTTTAGACCCGAATTCCGTTCATACTGGACCCCTGGAAGGAAATTACGAAAAAATAGCTAAAAAATTCAAGAAATTAAAAAAAAAAACTCTTTCCGGCATTATTTTTAGCCAAAATGGGATGAGATAGGCGGAGAAAGAGAGAAAAAATTTTAGTCAAGAATTCCGTTCACACTCGATTCGGGCAAGAAAATTCCAAAAAAAATAGCAAAAAAATTCAAAAAATTAAAAAACCCCTTTCCAGCATTATTTTTAGCCAAAACGGGATAAGATAGGCCAAGAAAGAGAGAAAAAAATTTTAGTCCCGAATTCCGTTCACACTCGACCCGGGCAAGAAAATTCCAAAAAAAAATAGCAAAAAAATTCAAAAAATTAAAAAAACTCTTTCCGGCATTATTTTTAGCCAAAATTGGATGAAATAGGCAGAGAAAAAGAGAAAAAAAATTTAGACCTGAATTCCGTTCATACTCAACCCGTGGAAGGAAAATCCGAAAAAAAATAGCTAAAAAATTCAAGAAATTAAAAAAACTGTTTCCGACATTATTTTTAGCCAAAATTGGATGAGATTGGCGGAGAAAGGGAGAGAAAAATTTTAGACCCGAATTCCATTCATACTGGACCCGAGTATGAAAATTCCGAAAAAAATATAAAAAAAAAATCTAAAAATCAAAAAACCTCTTTTCGGCATTATTTTTAGCCAAAATGGGATGAGCTAGGCCGAGAAAGAGAGAAAAAAAATTTAGACCTGAATTCCGTTCATACTCGACCCGTGGAAGGAAAATCCGAAAAAAATAGCTAAAAAATTCAAGAAATTAAAAAAACTCTTTCCGACATTATTTTTAGCCAAAATGGGATGAGATAGGTCGAGAAAGAGAGAAAAAAATTTTAGACCCGAATTCCGTTCATACTCGACCCGGGCAAGAAAATTCCGAAAAAAATAGAAATAAAAATACATAAATTATAAAACCCCTTTCCGGCATAATTTTTAGCCAAAATGGGATGAGATAGGCTGGGAAAGAGAGAAAAAAAATTTTACTCACGAATTCCGTTCACACTCGATCCGGGCAAGAAAATTCCAAAAAAAATAGCAAAAAATTCAAAAAATTAAAAAACCCCTTTCCGGCATTATTTTTAGCCAGAACGGGATGAAATAGGCGGAGAAAGAGAGAAAAAAATTTTAGACCCGAATTCTGTTCAAACTCGACACGGGCAAGAAAATTCCGAAAAAAATAGAAAAAAAATCAAAAAAGTAAAAAACCTATTTCCGACAGTATTTTTAGCCAAAACGGTTTACGATAGGGCGAGAAAGAGAGAAAAAAATTTTACTCCCGAATTCTGTTCCTACCCAACCCGAGCAAGAAAATGCCAAATAAAATATAGTAAAAAAAATTCAAAAAATTAAAAAAGTTAATTCCGACATTATTTCTATCCAAAACGGGTTGGGAGATGCCAAGAAAGAGAAAAAAAAATTTTATTCCTGGATTCCGTTCATATTCGACCCGTGCAAGGAAATTCCGAAAAAAAAAGCTAAAAAATTCAAGAATTAAAAAAAACCCTTTCTGGCATTATTTTTAGCTAAAACGGGATAAGATAGACTGAGAAAGAGAAAAAAAAATTTTAGACCCAAATTCCGTTCACACTCGGCCCGGGAAAGAAAATTCCAAAAAAAAATAGCAAATAAATTCAAAAAATTTAAAAAACCCCTTTCCTGCATTATTTTTAGTCAAAAATGGATGAGATTGGCGGAGAAAGAGGGATAAAAATTTTAGACCCGAATTCCGTTCATACTGGACCCCTGGAAGGAAATTACGAAAAAATAGCTAAAAAATTCAAGAAATTAAAAAAAAAAACTCTTTCCGGCATTATTTTTAGCCAAAATGGGATGAGATAGGCGGAGAAAGAGAGAAAAAATTTTAGTCAAGAATTCCGTTCACACTCGATTCGGGCAAGAAAATTCCAAAAAAAATAGCAAAAAAATTCAAAAAATTAAAAAACCCCTTTCCAGCATTATTTTTAGCCAAAACGGGATAAGATAGGCCAAGAAAGAGAGAAAAAAATTTTAGTCCCGAATTCCGTTCACACTCGACCCGGGCAAGAAAATTCCAAAAAAAAATAGCAAAAAAATTCAAAAAATTAAAAAAACTCTTTCCGGCATTATTTTTAGCCAAAATTGGATGAAATAGGCAGAGAAAAAGAGAAAAAAAATTTAGACCTGAATTCCGTTCATACTCAACCCGTGGAAGGAAAATCCGAAAAAAAATAGCTAAAAAATTCAAGAAATTAAAAAAACTGTTTCCGACATTATTTTTAGCCAAAATTGGATGAGATTGGCGGAGAAAGGGAGAGAAAAATTTTAGACCCGAATTCCATTCATACTGGACCCGAGTATGAAAATTCCGAAAAAAATATAAAAAAAAAATCTAAAAATCAAAAAACCTCTTTTCGGCATTATTTTTAGCCAAAATGGGATGAGCTAGGCCGAGAAAGAGAGAAAAAAAATTTAGACCTGAATTCCGTTCATACTCGACCCGTGGAAGGAAAATCCGAAAAAAATAGCTAAAAAATTCAAGAAATTAAAAAAACTCTTTCCGACATTATTTTTAGCCAAAATGGGATGAGATAGGCAGAGAAAGAGAGAAGACAATTTAATTCACGAATTCCGTTCACACTCGACCCGGGCAAGAAAATTCCGAAAAAAATAGAAATAAAAATAAAAAAATTATAAAACCCCTTTCCGGCTGAATTTTTAGCCAAAATGGGATGAGATAGGCCGGGAAAGAGAGAAAAAAAATTTTACTCACGAATTCCGTTCACACTCGACCCGGGCAAGAAAATTCCAAAAAAAATAGCAAATAAATTCAAAAAATTTAAAAAACCCCTTTCCTGCATTATTTTTAGCCAAAAAGGGATGAGATTGGCGGAGAAAGACAGATAAAAATTTTAGACCCGAATTCCGTTCATACTCGACCCGTGGAAGGAAATTCCGAAAAAAATATTTTAAAAATTCAAGAAATTAAAAAAAAAAAACTCTTTCCGGCATTATTTTTAGCCAAAATGGGATGAGATATGCGGAGAAAGAGAGAAAAAATTTTAGTCACGAATTCCGTTCACACTCGATCCGGGCAAGAAAATTCCAAAAAAAATAGCAAAAAAATTCAAAAAATTAAAAAAACCCCTTCCAGCATTATTTTTAGCTAAAACGGGATAAGATAGGCCGAGAAAGAGAGAAAAAAATTTTAGTCCCGAATTCCGTTCACACTCGACCCGGGCAAGAAATTCCAAAAAAAAATAGCAAAAAAATTGAAAAAATTAAAAAAACTCTTTCCGGCAATATTTTTAGCCAAAATGGGATGAAATAGGCAGAGAAAAAGAGAAAAAAATTTAAACCTGAATTCCGTTCATAATCGACTTGTGGAAGGAAAATCCGAAAAAAAAATAGCTAAAAAATTCATGAAATTAAAAAAACTCTTTCCGACATTTTTTTTTAGCCAAAATGGGATGAGATAGGTGGAGAAAGAGAGAAAAAAATTTTAGACCCAAATTCCGTTCACACTCGACCCGGGAAAGAAAATTCCAAAAAAAAATAGCAAATAAATTCAAAAAATTTAAAAAACCCCTTTCCTACATTATTTTTAGCCAAAAAGGGATGAGATTGGCGGAGAAAGAGAGATAAAAATTTTAGACCCTAATTCCATTCATACTCGACCCGAGTATGAAAATTCCGAAAAAAATATAAAAAAAAAAAATCAAAAATCAAAAAACCGCTTTCCGGCATTATTTTTAGCCAAAATGGGATGAGCTAGGCAGAGAAAAAGAGAAAAAAAAATTTAGACCTGAATTCCGTTCATACTCGACCCGTGGAAGGAAAATCAGAAAAAAATAGCTAAAAAATTCAAGAAATTAAAAAAACTCTTTCCGACATTATTTTTAGCCAAAATGGGATGAGATAGGTCGAGAAAGAGAGAAAAAAATTTTAGACCCGAATTCCGTTCATACTCGACCCGGGCAAGAAAATTCCGAAAAAAATAGAAATAAAAATACATAAATTATAAAACCCCTTTCCGGCATAATTTTTAGCCAAAATGGGATGAGATAGGCTGGGAAAGAGAGAAAAAAAATTTTACTCACGAATTCCGTTCACACTCGATCCGGGCAAGAAAATTCCAAAAAAAATAGCAAAAAATTCAAAAAATTAAAAAACCCCTTTCCGGCATTATTTTTAGCCAGAACGGGATGAAATAGGCGGAGAAAGAGAGAAAAAAATTTTAGACCCGAATTCTGTTCAAACTCGACACGGGCAAGAAAATTCCGAAAAAAATAGAAAAAAAATCAAAAAAGTAAAAAACCTATTTCCGACAGTATTTTTAGCCAAAACGGTTTACGATAGGGCGAGAAAGAGAGAAAAAAATTTTACTCCCGAATTCTGTTCCTACCCAACCCGAGCAAGAAAATGCCAAATAAAATATAGTAAAAAAAATTCAAAAAATTAAAAAAGTTAATTCCGACATTATTTCTATCCAAAACGGGTTGGGAGATGCCAAGAAAGAGAAAAAAAAAATTTATTCCTGGATTCCGTTCATATTCGACCCGTGCAAGGAAATTCCGAAAAAAAAAGCTAAAAAATTCAAGAATTAAAAAAAACCCTTTCTGGCATTATTTTTAGCTAAAACGGGATAAGATAGACTGAGAAAGAGAAAAAAAAATTTTAGACCCAAATTCCGTTCACACTCGGCCCGGGAAAGAAAATTCCAAAAAAAAATAGCAAATAAATTCAAAAAATTTAAAAAACCCCTTTCCTGCATTATTTTTAGTCAAAAATGGATGAGATTGGCGGAGAAAGAGAGATAAAAATTTTAGACCCGAATTCCGTTCATACTGGACCCCTGGAAGGAAATTACGAAAAAATAGCTAAAAAATTCAAGAAATTAAAAAAAAAAACTCTTTCCGGCATTATTTTTAGCCAAAATGGGATGAGATAGGCGGAGAAAGAGAGAAAAAATTTTAGTCAAGAATTCCGTTCACACTCGATTCGGGCAAGAAAATTCCAAAAAAAATAGCAAAAAAATTCAAAAAATTAAAAAACCCCTTTCCAGCATTATTTTTAGCCAAAACGGGATAAGATAGGCCAAGAAAGAGAGAAAAAAATTTTAGTCCCGAATTCCGTTCACACTCGACCCGGGCAAGAAAATTCCAAAAAAAAATAGCAAAAAAATTCAAAAAATTAAAAAAACTCTTTCCGGCATTATTTTTAGCCAAAATTGGATGAAATAGGCAGAGAAAAAGAGAAAAAAAATTTAGACCTGAATTCCGTTCATACTCAACCCGTGGAAGGAAAATCCGAAAAAAAATAGCTAAAAAATTCAAGAAATTAAAAAAACTGTTTCCGACATTATTTTTAGCCAAAATTGGATGAGATTGGCGGAGAAAGGGAGAGAAAAATTTTAGACCCGAATTCCATTCATACTGGACCCGAGTATGAAAATTCCGAAAAAAATATAAAAAAAAAATCTAAAAATCAAAAAACCTCTTTTCGGCATTATTTTTAGCCAAAATGGGATGAGCTAGGCCGAGAAAGAGAGAAAAAAAATTTAGACCTGAATTCCGTTCATACTCGACCCGTGGAAGGAAAATCCGAAAAAAATAGCTAAAAAATTCAAGAAATTAAAAAAACTCTTTCCGACATTATTTTTAGCCAAAATGGGATGAGATAGGTCGAGAAAGAGAGAAAAAAATTTTAGACCCGAATTCCGTTCATACTCGACCCGGGCAAGAAAATTCCGAAAAAAATAGAAATAAAAATACATAAATTATAAAACCCCTTTCCGGCATAATTTTTAGCCAAAATGGGATGAGATAGGCTGGGAAAGAGAGAAAAAAAATTTTACTCACGAATTCCGTTCACACTCGATCCGGGCAAGAAAATTCCAAAAAAAATAGCAAAAAATTCAAAAAATTAAAAAACCCCTTTCCGGCATTATTTTTAGCCAGAACGGGATGAAATAGGCGGAGAAAGAGAGAAAAAAATTTTAGACCCGAATTCTGTTCAAACTCGACACGGGCAAGAAAATTCCGAAAAAAATAGAAAAAAAATCAAAAAAGTAAAAAACCTATTTCCGACAGTATTTTTAGCCAAAACGGTTTACGATAGGGCGAGAAAGAGAGAAAAAAATTTTACTCCCGAATTCTGTTCCTACCCAACCCGAGCAAGAAAATGCCAAATAAAATATAGTAAAAAAAATTCAAAAAATTAAAAAAGTTAATTCCGACATTATTTCTATCCAAAACGGGTTGGGAGATGCCAAGAAAGAGAAAAAAAAATTTTATTCCTGGATTCCGTTCATATTCGACCCGTGCAAGGAAATTCCGAAAAAAAAAGCTAAAAAATTCAAGAATTAAAAAAAACCCTTTCTGGCATTATTTTTAGCTAAAACGGGATAAGATAGACTGAGAAAGAGAAAAAAAAATTTTAGACCCAAATTCCGTTCACACTCGGCCCGGGAAAGAAAATTCCAAAAAAAAATAGCAAATAAATTCAAAAAATTTAAAAAACCCCTTTCCTGCATTATTTTTAGTCAAAAATGGATGAGATTGGCGGAGAAAGAGGGATAAAAATTTTAGACCCGAATTCCGTTCATACTGGACCCCTGGAAGGAAATTACGAAAAAATAGCTAAAAAATTCAAGAAATTAAAAAAAAAAACTCTTTCCGGCATTATTTTTAGCCAAAATGGGATGAGATAGGCGGAGAAAGAGAGAAAAAATTTTAGTCAAGAATTCCGTTCACACTCGATTCGGGCAAGAAAATTCCAAAAAAAATAGCAAAAAAATTCAAAAAATTAAAAAACCCCTTTCCAGCATTATTTTTAGCCAAAACGGGATAAGATAGGCCAAGAAAGAGAGAAAAAAATTTTAGTCCCGAATTCCGTTCACACTCGACCCGGGCAAGAAAATTCCAAAAAAAAATAGCAAAAAAATTCAAAAAATTAAAAAAACTCTTTCCGGCATTATTTTTAGCCAAAATTGGATGAAATAGGCAGAGAAAAAGAGAAAAAAAATTTAGACCTGAATTCCGTTCATACTCAACCCGTGGAAGGAAAATCCGAAAAAAAATAGCTAAAAAATTCAAGAAATTAAAAAAACTGTTTCCGACATTATTTTTAGCCAAAATTGGATGAGATTGGCGGAGAAAGGGAGAGAAAAATTTTAGACCCGAATTCCATTCATACTGGACCCGAGTATGAAAATTCCGAAAAAAATATAAAAAAAAAATCTAAAAATCAAAAAACCTCTTTTCGGCATTATTTTTAGCCAAAATGGGATGAGCTAGGCCGAGAAAGAGAGAAAAAAAATTTAGACCTGAATTCCGTTCATACTCGACCCGTGGAAGGAAAATCCGAAAAAAATAGCTAAAAAATTCAAGAAATTAAAAAAACTCTTTCCGACATTATTTTTAGCCAAAATGGGATGAGATAGGCAGAGAAAGAGAGAAGACAATTTAATTCACGAATTCCGTTCACACTCGACCCGGGCAAGAAAATTCCGAAAAAAATAGAAATAAAAATAAAAAAATTATAAAACCCCTTTCCGGCTGAATTTTTAGCCAAAATGGGATGAGATAGGCCGGGAAAGAGAGAAAAAAAATTTTACTCACGAATTCCGTTCACACTCGACCCGGGCAAGAAAATTCCAAAAAAAATAGCAAATAAATTCAAAAAATTTAAAAAACCCCTTTCCTGCATTATTTTTAGCCAAAAAGGGATGAGATTGGCGGAGAAAGACAGATAAAAATTTTAGACCCGAATTCCGTTCATACTCGACCCGTGGAAGGAAATTCCGAAAAAAATATTTTAAAAATTCAAGAAATTAAAAAAAAAAAACTCTTTCCGGCATTATTTTTAGCCAAAATGGGATGAGATATGCGGAGAAAGAGAGAAAAAATTTTAGTCACGAATTCCGTTCACACTCGATCCGGGCAAGAAAATTCCAAAAAAAATAGCAAAAAAATTCAAAAAATTAAAAAAACCCCTTCCAGCATTATTTTTAGCTAAAACGGGATAAGATAGGCCGAGAAAGAGAGAAAAAAATTTTAGTCCCGAATTCCGTTCACACTCGACCCGGGCAAGAAATTCCAAAAAAAAATAGCAAAAAAATTGAAAAAATTAAAAAAACTCTTTCCGGCAATATTTTTAGCCAAAATGGGATGAAATAGGCAGAGAAAAAGAGAAAAAAATTTAAACCTGAATTCCGTTCATAATCGACTTGTGGAAGGAAAATCCGAAAAAAAAATAGCTAAAAAATTCATGAAATTAAAAAAACTCTTTCCGACATTTTTTTTTAGCCAAAATGGGATGAGATAGGTGGAGAAAGAGAGAAAAAAATTTTAGACCCAAATTCCGTTCACACTCGGCCCGGGAAAGAAAATTCCAAAAAAAAATAGCAAATAAATTCAAAAAATTTAAAAAACCCCTTTCCTGCATTATTTTTAGTCAAAAAGGGATGAGATTGGCGGAGAAAGAGAGATAAAAATTTTAGAACCAAATTCCGTTCATACTCGACCCCTGGAAGGAAATTACGAAAAAATAGCTAAAAAATTCAAGAAATTAAAAAAAAAAACTCTTTTCGACATTATTTTTAGCCAAAATGGGATGAGATAGGCGGAAAAAGAGAGAAAAAATTTTAGTCAAGAATTCCGTTCACACTCGATCCGGGCAAGAAAATTCCAAAAAAAATAGCAAAAAAATTCAAAAAATTAAAAAAACCCCTTTCCAGCATTATTTTTAGCCAAAACGGGATAAGATAGGCCAAGAAAGGGAGAAAAAAATTTTAGTCCCGAATTCCGTTCACACTCGACCCGGGCAAGAAAATTCCAAAAAAAAATAGCAAAAAAATTCAAAGAATTAAAAAAACTCTTTCCGGCATTATTTTTAGCCAAAATGGGATGAAATAGGCAGAGAAAAAGAGAAAAAAAATTTAGACCTGAATTCCGTTCATACTCGACCCGTGGAAGGAAAATCCGAAAAAAATAGCTAAAAAATTCAAGAAATTAAAAAAACTGTTTCCGACATTATTTTTAGCCGAAATGGGATGACATTGGCGGAGAAAGAGAGAGAAAAATTTTAGACCCGAATTCCATTCATACTGGACCCGAGTATGAAAATTCCGAAAAAAATATAAAAAAAAAATCTAAAAATCAAAAAACCTCTTTTCGGCATTATTTTTAGCCAAAATGGGATGAGCTAGGCCGAGAAAGAGTGAAAAAAAATTTAGACCTGAATTCCGTTCATACTCGACCCGTGGAAGGAAAATCCGAAAAAAAATAGCTAAAAAATTCAAGAAATTAAAAAAACTCTTTCCGACATTATTTTTAGCCAAAATGGGATGAGATAGGCCAAGAAAGAGAGAAAAAAATTATAGACCCGAATTCCGTTCATACTCGACCCGGGCAAGAAAATTCCGAAAAAAATAGAAAGAAAAAGAAAAAATTATAAAACCCCTTTCCGGCATAATTTTTAGCCAAAATGGGATGAGATAGGCTGGGAAAGAGAGAAAAAAAATTTTACTCACGAATTCCGTTCACACTCGACCCGGGCAAGAAAATTCCAAAAAAAATAGCAAAAAAATTCAAAAAATTAAAAAACCCCTTTCCGGCATTATTTTTAGCCATAACGGGATGAAATAGGCGGAGAAAGTGAGAAAAAAATTTTAGGCCCGAATTCCGTTCAAACTCGACACGGGCAAGAAAATTCCGAAAAAAATAGAAAAAAAATCAAAAAAGTAAAAAACCTATTTCCGACAGTATTTTTAGCCAAAACGGGATACGATAGGGCGAGAAAGAGAGAAAAAAATTTTACTCCCGAATTCTGTTCCTACCCAACCCGAGCAAGAAAATGCCAAATAAAAAATAGTAAAAAAAATTCAAAAAATTAAAAAAGTTAATTCCGACATTATTTCTATCCAAAACGGGTTGGGAGAGGCCAAGAAAGAGAAAAAAAAATTTTATTCCTGGATTCCGTTCATATTCGACCCGTGCAAGGAAATTCCGAAAAAAAAAGCTAAAAAATTCAAGAAATTAAAAAAACCCTTTCTGGCATTATTTTTAGCCAAAACGGGATAAGATAGACTGAGAAAGAGAGAAAAAAAATTTTAGACCCAAATTCCGTTCACACTCGACCCGGGAAAGAAAATTCCAAAAAAAAATAGCAAATAAATTCAAAAAATTTAAAAAACCCCTTTCCTATATTATTTTTAGCCAAAAAGGGATGAGATTGGCGGAGAAAGAGAGATAAAAATTTTAGACCCTAATTCCATTCATACTCGACCCGATTATGAAAATTCCGAAAAAAATATAAAAAAAAAAATCTAAAAATCAAAAAACCGCTTTCCGGCATTATTTTTAGCCAAAATGGGATGAGCTAGGCTGAGAAAGAGAGAAAAAAAAATTTAGACCTGAATTCCGTTCATACTCGACCCGTGGAAGGAAAATCCGAAAAAAATAGCTAAAAAATTCAAGAAATTAAAAAAACTCTTTCCGACATTATTTTTAGCCAAAATGGGATGAGATAGGTCGAGAAAGAGAGAAAAAAATTTTAGACCCGAATTCCGTTCATACTCGTCCCGGGCAAGAAAATTCCGAAAAAAATAGAAATAAAAATACATAAATTATAAAACCCCTTTCCGGCATAATTTTTAGCCAAAATGGGATGAGATAGGCCGGGAAAGAGAGAAAAAAAATTTTACTCACGAATTCCGTTCACACTCAATCCGGGCAAGAAAATTCCAAAAAAATAGCAAAAAATTCAAAAAATTAAAAAACCCCTTTCCGGCATTATTTTTAGCCATAACGGGATGAAATAGGCGGAGAAAGAGAGAAAAAAATTTTAGACCCGAATTCTGTTCAAACTCGACACGGGCAAGAAAATTCCGAAAAAAATAGAAAAAAAATCAAAAAAGTAAAAAACCTATTTCCGACAGTATTTTTAGCCAAAACGGGATACGATAGGGCGAGAAAGAGAGAAAAAAATTTTACTCCCGAATTCTGTTCCTACCCAACCCGAGCAAGAAAATGCCAAATAAAATATATTAAAAAAAATTCAAAAAATTAAAAAAGTTAATTCCGACATTATTTCTATCCAAAACGGGTTGGGAGATGCCAAGAAAGAGAAAAAAGAAATTTTATTCCTGGACTCCGTTCATATTCGACCCGTGCAAGGAAATTCCGAAAAAAAAAAGCTAAAAAATTCAAGAATTTAAAAAAACCCTTTCTGGCATTATTTTTAGCTAAAACGGGATAAGATAGACTGAGAAAGAGAAAAAAAAATTTTAGTCCCGAATTCCGTTCACACTCGACCCGGGCAAGAAAATTCCAAAAAAAAATAGCAAAAAAATTCAAAAAATTAAAAAAACTCTTTCCGGCATTATTTTTAGCCAAAATTGGATGAAATAGGCAGAGAAAAAGAGAAAAAAAATTTAGACCTGAATTCCGTTCATACTCGACCCGTGGAAGGAAAATCCGAAAAAAAATAGCTAAAAAATTCAAGAAATTAAAAAAACTGTTTCCGACATTATTTTTAGCCAAAATTGGATGAGATTGGCGGAGAAAGAGAGAGAAAAATTTTAGACCCGAATTCCATTCATACTGGACCCGAGTATGAAAATTCCGAAAAAAATATAAAAAAAAAATCTAAAAATCAAAAAACCTCTTTTCGGCATTATTTTTGGCCAAAATGGGATGAGCTAGGCCGAGAAAGAGAGAAAAAAAATTTAGACCTGAATTCCGTTCATACTCGACCCGTGGAAGGAAAATCCGAAAAAAATAGCTAAAAAATTCAAGAAATTAAAAAAACTCTTTCCGACATTATTTTTAGCCAAAATGGGATGAGATAGGCAGAGAAAGAGAGAAGACAATTTAATTCACGAATTCCGTTCACACTCGACCCGGGCAAGAAAATTCCGAAAAAAATAGAAATAAAAATAAAAAAATTATAAAACCCCTTTCCGGCTGAATTTTTAGCCAAAATGGGATGAGATAGGCCGGGAAAGAGAGAAAAAAAATTTTACTCACGAATTCCGTTCACACTCGACCCGGGCAAGAAAATTCCAAAAAAAATAGCAAATAAATTCAAAAAATTTAAAAAACCCCTTTCCTGCATTATTTTTAGCCAAAAAGGGATGAGATTGGCGGAGAAAGACAGATAAAAATTTTAGACCCGAATTCCGTTCATACTCGACCCGTGGAAGGAAATTCCGAAAAAAATATTTTAAAAATTCAAGAAATTAAAAAAAAAAAACTCTTTCCGGCATTATTTTTAGCCAAAATGGGATGAGATATGCGGAGAAAGGGAGAAAAAATTTTAGTCACGAATTCCGTTCACACTCGATCCGGGCAAGAAAATTCCAAAAAAAATAGCAAAAAAATTCAAAAAATTAAAAAAACCCCTTCCAGCATTATTTTTAGCTAAAACGGGATAAGATAGGCCGAGAAAGAGAGAAAAAAATTTTAGTCCCGAATTTCGTTCACACTCGATCCGGGCAAGAAAATTCCAAAAAAAATAGCAAAAAAATTCAAAAAATTAAAAAAACCCCTTCCAGCATTATTTTTAGCTAAAACGGGATAAGATAGGCCGAGAAAGAGAGAAAAAAATTTTAGTCCCGAATTTCGTTCACACTCGACCCGGGCAAGAAATTCCAAAAAAAAATAGCAAAAAAATTGAAAAAATTAAAAAAACTCTTTCCGGCAATATTTTTAGCCAAAATGGGATGAAATAGGCAGAGAAAAGGAGAAAAAAATTTAAACCTGAATTCCGTTCATAATCGACTTGTGGAAGGAAAATCCGAAAAAAAATAGCTAAAAAATTCATGAAATTAAAAAAACTCTTTCCGACATTTTTTTTTAGCCAAAATGGGATGAGATAGGTGGAGAAAGAGAGAAAAAAATTTTAGACCCAAATTCCGTTCACACTCGGCCCGGGAAAGAAAATTCCAAAAAAAAATAGCAAATAAATTCAAAAAATTTAAAAAACCCCTTTCCTGCATTATTTTTAGTCAAAAAGGGATGAGATTGGCGGAGAAAGAGAGATAAAAATTTTAGAACCAAATTCCGTTCATACTCGACCCCTGGAAGGAAATTACGAAAAAATAGCTAAAAAATTCAAGAAATTAAAAAAAAAAACTCTTTTCGGCATTATTTTTAGCCAAAATGGGATGAGATAGGCGGAAAAAGAGAGAAAAAATTTTAGTCAAGAATTCCGTTCACACTCGATCCGGGCAAGAAAATTCCAAAAAAAATAGCTAAAAAATTCAAGAAATTAAAAAAAAAAACTCTTTTCGGCATTATTTTTAGCCAAAATGGGATGAGATAGGCGGAAAAAGAGAGAAAAAATTTTAGTCAAGAATTCCGTTCACACTCGATCCGGGCAAGAAAATTCCAAAAAAAATAGCAAAAAAATTCAAAAAATTAAAAAAACCCCTTTCCAGCATTATTTTTAGCCAAAACGGGATAAGATAGGCCAAGAAAGGGAGAAAAAAATTTTAGTCCCGAATTCCGTTCACACTCGACCCGGGCAAGAAAATTCCAAAAAAAAATAGCAAAAAAATTCAAAGAATTAAAAAAACTCTTTCCGGCATTATTTTTAGCCAAAATGGGATGAAATAGGCAGAGAAAAAGAGAAAAAAAATTTAGACCTGAATTCCGTTCATACTCGACCCGTGGAAGGAAAATCCGAAAAAAATAGCTAAAAAATTCAAGAAATTAAAAAAACTGTTTCCGACATTATTTTTAGCCGAAATGGGATGACATTGGCGGAGAAAGAGAGAGAAAAATTTTAGACCCGAATTCCATTCATACTGGACCCGAGTATGAAAATTCCGAAAAAAATATAAAAAAAAAATCTAAAAATCAAAAAACCTCTTTTCGGCATTATTTTTAGCCAAAATGGGATGAGCTAGGCCGAGAAAGAGTGAAAAAAAATTTAGACCTGAATTCCGTTCATACTCGACCCGTGGAAGGAAAATCCGAAAAAAATAGCTAAAAAATTCAAGAAATTAAAAAAACTCTTTCCGACATTATTTTTAGCCAAAATGGGATGAGATAGGCCAAGAAAGAGAGAAAAAAATTATAGACCCGAATTCCGTTCATACTCGACCCGGGCAAGAAAATTCCGAAAAAAATAGAAAGAAAAAGAAAAAATTATAAAACCCCTTTCCGGCATAATTTTTAGCCAAAATTGGATGAGATAGGCCGGGAAAGAGAGAAAAAAAATTTTACTCACGAATTCCGTTCACACTCGACCCGGGCAAGAAAATTCCAAAAAAAATAGCAAAAAAATTCAAAAAATTAAAAAACCCCTTTCCGGCATTATTTTTAGCCATAACGGGATGAAATAGGCGGAGAAAGAGAGAAAAAAATTTTAGGCCCGAATTCCGTTCAAACTCGACACGGGCAAGAAAATTCCGAAAAAAATAGAAAAAAAATCAAAAAAGTAAAAAACCTATTTCCGACAGTATTTTTAGCCAAAACGGGATACGATAGGGCGAGAAAGAGAGAAAAAAATTTTACTCCCGAATTCTGTTCCTACCCAACCCGAGCAAGAAAATGCCAAATAAAAAATAGTAAAAAAAATTCAAAAAATTAAAAAAGTTAATTCCGACATTATTTCTATCCAAAACGGGTTGGGAGAGGCCAAGAAAGAGAAAAAAAAATTTTATTCCTGGATTCCGTTCATATTCGACCCGTGCAAGGAAATTCCGAAAAAAAAAGCTAAAAAATTCAAGAAATTAAAAAAACCCTTTCTGGCATTATTTTTAGCCAAAACGGGATAAGATAGACTGAGAAAGAGAGAAAAAAAATTTTAGACCCAAATTCCGTTCACACTCGACCCGGGAAAGAAAATTCCAAAAAAAAATAGCAAATAAATTCAAAAAATTTAAAAAACCCCTTTCCTATATTATTTTTAGCCAAAAAGGGATGAGATTGGCGGAGAAAGAGAGATAAAAATTTTAGACCCTAATTCCATTCATACTCGACCCGATTATGAAAATTCCGAAAAAAATATAAAAAAAAAATCTAAAAATCAAAAAACCGCTTTCCGGCATTATTTTTAGCCAAAATGGGATGAGCTAGGCTGAGAAAGAGAGAAAAAAAAATATAGACCTGAATTCCGTTCATACTCGACCCGTGGAAGGAAAATCCGAAAAAAATAGCTAACAAATTCAAGAAATTAAAAAAACTCTTTCCGACATTATTTTTAGCCAAAATGGGATGAGATAGGTCGAGAAAGAGAGAAAAAAATTTTAGACCCGAATTCCGTTCATACTCGTCCCGGGCAAGAAAATTCCGAAAAAAATAGAAATAAAAATACATAAATTATAAAACCCCTTTCCGGCATAATTTTTAGCCAAAATGGGATGAGATAGGCCGGGAAAGAGAGAAAAAAAATTTTACTCACGAATTCCGTTCACACTCAATCCGGGCAAGAAAATTCCAAAAAAATAGCAAAAAATTCAAAAAATTAAAAAACCCCTTTCCGGCATTATTTTTAGCCATAACGGGATGAAATAGGCGGAGAAAGAGAGAAAAAAATTTTAGACCCGAATTCTGTTCAAACTCGACACGGGCAAGAAAATTCCGAAAAAAATAGAAAAAAAATCAAAAAAGTAAAAAACCTATTTCCGACAGTATTTTTAGCCAAAACGGGATACGATAGGGCGAGAAAGAGAGAAAAAAATTTTACTCCCGAATTCTGTTCCTACCCAACCCGAGCAAGAAAATGCCAAATAAAATATATTAAAAAAAATTCAAAAAATTAAAAAAGTTAATTCCGACATTATTTCTATCCAAAACGGGTTGGGAGATGCCAAGAAAGAGAAAAAAGAAATTTTATTCCTGGACTCCGTTCATATTCGACCCGTGCAAGGAAATTCCGAAAAAAAAAAGCTAAAAAATTCAAGAATTTAAAAAAACCCTTTCTGGCATTATTTTTAGCTAAAACGGGATAAGATAGACTGAGAAAGAGAAAAAAAAATTTTAGTCCCGAATTCCGTTCACACTCGACCCGGGCAAGAAAATTCCAAAAAAAAATAGCAAAAAAATTCAAAAAATTAAAAAAACTCTTTCCGGCATTATTTTTAGCCAAAATTGGATGAAATAGGCAGAGAAAAAGAGAAAAAAAATTTAGACCTGAATTCCGTTCATACTCGACCCGTGGAAGGAAAATCCGAAAAAAAATAGCTAAAAAATTCAAGAAATTAAAAAAACTGTTTCCGACATTATTTTTAGCCAAAATTGGATGAGATTGGCGGAGAAAGAGAGAGAAAAATTTTAGACCCGAATTCCATTCATACTGGACCCGAGTATGAAAATTCCGAAAAAAATATAAAAAAAAAATCTAAAAATCAAAAAACCTCTTTTCGGCATTATTTTTAGCCAAAATGGGATGAGCTAGGCCGAGAAAGAGAGAAAAAAAATTTAGACCTGAATTCCGTTCATACTCGACCCGTGGAAGGAAAATCCGAAAAAAATAGCTAAAAAATTCAAGAAATTAAAAAAACTCTTTCCGACATTATTTTTAGCCAAAATGGGATGAGATAGGTCGAGAAAGAGAGAAAAAAATTTTAGACCCGAATTCCGTTCATACTCGTCCCGGGCAAGAAAATTCCGAAAAAAATAGAAATAAAAATACATAAATTATAAAACCCCTTTCCGGCATAATTTTTAGCCAAAATGGGATGAGATAGGCCGGGAAAGAGAGAAAAAAAATTTTACTCACGAATTCCGTTCACACTCAATCCGGGCAAGAAAATTCCAAAAAAATAGCAAAAAATTCAAAAAATTAAAAAACCCCTTTCCGGCATTATTTTTAGCCATAACGGGATGAAATAGGCGGAGAAAGAGAGAAAAAAATTTTAGACCCGAATTCTGTTCAAACTCGACACGGGCAAGAAAATTCCGAAAAAAATAGAAAAAAAATCAAAAAAGTAAAAAACCTATTTCCGACAGTATTTTTAGCCAAAACGGGATACGATAGGGCGAGAAAGAGAGAAAAAAATTTTACTCCCGAATTCTGTTCCTACCCAACCCGAGCAAGAAAATGCCAAATAAAATATATTAAAAAAAATTCAAAAAATTAAAAAAGTTAATTCCGACATTATTTCTATCCAAAACGGGTTGGGAGATGCCAAGAAAGAGAAAAAAGAAATTTTATTCCTGGACTCCGTTCATATTCGACCCGTGCAAGGAAATTCCGAAAAAAAAAAGCTAAAAAATTCAAGAATTTAAAAAAACCCTTTCTGGCATTATTTTTAGCTAAAACGGGATAAGATAGACTGAGAAAGAGAAAAAAAAATTTTAGTCCCGAATTCCGTTCACACTCGACCCGGGCAAGAAAATTCCAAAAAAAAATAGCAAAAAAATTCAAAAAATTAAAAAAACTCTTTCCGGCATTATTTTTAGCCAAAATTGGATGAAATAGGCAGAGAAAAAGAGAAAAAAAATTTAGACCTGAATTCCGTTCATACTCGACCCGTGGAAGGAAAATCCGAAAAAAAATAGCTAAAAAATTCAAGAAATTAAAAAAACTGTTTCCGACATTATTTTTAGCCAAAATTGGATGAGATTGGCGGAGAAAGAGAGAGAAAAATTTTAGACCCGAATTCCATTCATACTGGACCCGAGTATGAAAATTCCGAAAAAAATATAAAAAAAAAATCTAAAAATCAAAAAACCTCTTTTCGGCATTATTTTTGGCCAAAATGGGATGAGCTAGGCCGAGAAAGAGAGAAAAAAAATTTAGACCTGAATTCCGTTCATACTCGACCCGTGGAAGGAAAATCCGAAAAAAATAGCTAAAAAATTCAAGAAATTAAAAAAACTCTTTCCGACATTTTTTTTTAGCCAAAATGGGATGAGATAGGTGGAGAAAGAGAGAAAAAAATTTTAGACCCAAATTCCGTTCACACTCGGCCCGGGAAAGAAAATTCCAAAAAAAAATAGCAAATAAATTCAAAAAATTTAAAAAACCCCTTTCCTGCATTATTTTTAGTCAAAAAGGGATGAGATTGGCGGAGAAAGAGAGATAAAAATTTTAGAACCAAATTCCGTTCATACTCGACCCCTGGAAGGAAATTACGAAAAAATAGCTAAAAAATTCAAGAAATTAAAAAAAAAAACTCTTTTCGGCATTATTTTTAGCCAAAATGGGATGAGATAGGCGGAAAAAGAGAGAAAAAAATTTAGTCAAGAATTCCGTTCACACTCGATCCGGGCAAGAAAATTCCAAAAAAAATAGCAAAAAAATTCAAAAAATTAAAAAAACCCCTTTCCAGCATTATTTTTAGCCAAAACGGGATAAGATAGGCCAAGAAAGGGAGAAAAAAATTTTAGTCCCGAATTCCGTTCACACTCGACCCGGGCAAGAAAATTCCAAAAAAAAATAGCAAAAAAATTCAAAGAATTAAAAAAACTCTTTCCGGCATTATTTTTAGCCAAAATGGGATGAAATAGGCAGAGAAAAAGAGAAAAAAAATTTAGACCTGAATTCCGTTCATACTCGACCCGTGGAAGGAAAATCCGAAAAAAATAGCTAAAAAATTCAAGAAATTAAAAAAACTGTTTCCGACATTATTTTTAGCCGAAATGGGATGACATTGGCGGAGAAAGAGAGAGAAAAATTTTAGACCCGAATTCCATTCATACTGGACCCGAGTATGAAAATTCCGAAAAAAATATAAAAAAAAAATCTAAAAATCAAAAAACCTCTTTTCGGCATTATTTTTAGCCAAAATGGGATGAGCTAGGCCGAGAAAGAGTGAAAAAAAATTTAGACCTGAATTCCGTTCATACTCGACCCGTGGAAGGAAAATCCGAAAAAAATAGCTAAAAAATTCAAGAAATTAAAAAAACTCTTTCCGACATTATTTTTAGCCAAAATGGGATGAGATAGGCAGAGAAAGAGAGAAGACAATTTAATTCACGAATTCCGTTCACACTCGACCCGGGCAAGAAAATTCCGAAAAAAATAGAAATAAAAATAAAAAAATTATAAAACCCCTTTCCGGCTGAATTTTTAGCCAAAATGGGATGAGATAGGCCGGGAAAGAGAGAAAAAAAATTTTACTCACGAATTCCGTTCACACTCGTCCCGGGCAAGAAAATTCCAAAAAAAATAGCAAATAAATTCAAAAAATTTAAAAAACCCCTTTCCTGCATTATTTTTAGCCAAAAAGGGATGAGATTGGCGGAGAAAGACAGATAAAAATTTTAGACCCGAATTCCGTTCATACTCGACCCGTGGAAGGAAATTCCGAAAAAAATATTTTAAAAATTCAAGAAATTAAAAAAAAAAAACTCTTTCCGGCATTATTTTTAGCCAAAATGGGATGAGATATGCGGAGAAAGAGAGAAAAAATTTTAGTCACGAATTCCGTTCACACTCGATCCGGGCAAGAAAATTCCAAAAAAAATAGCAAAAAAATTCAAAAAATTAAAAAAACCCCTTCCAGCATTATTTTTAGCTAAAACGGGATAAGATAGGCCGAGAAAGAGAGAAAAAAATTTTAGTCCCGAATTCCGTTCACACTCGACCCGGGCAAGAAATTCCAAAAAAAAATAGCAAAAAAATTGAAAAAATTAAAAAAACTCTTTCCGGCAATATTTTTAGCCAAAATGGGATGAAATAGGCAGAGAAAAAGAGAAAAAAATTTAAACCTGAATTCCGTTCATAATCGACTTGTGGAAGGAAAATCCGAAAAAAAAATAGCTAAAAAATTCATTAAATTAAAAAAACTCTTTCCGACATTTTTTTTTAGCCAAAATGGGATGAGATAGGTGGAGAAAGAGAGAAAAAAATTTTAGACCCAAATTCCGTTCACACTCGGCCCGGGAAAGAAAATTCCAAAAAAAAATAGCAAATAAATTCAAAAAATTTAAAAAACCCCTTTCCTGCATTATTTTTAGTCAAAAAGGGATGAGATTGGCGGAGAAAGAGAGATAAAAATTTTAGAACCAAATTCCGTTCATACTCGACCCCTGGAAGGAAATTACGAAAAAATAGCTAAAAAATTCAAGAAATTAAAAAAAAAAACTCTTTTCGGCATTATTTTTAGCCAAAATGGGATGAGATAGGCGGAAAAAGAGAGAAAAAATTTTAGTCAAGAATTCCGTTCACACTCGATCCGGGCAAGAAAATTCCAAAAAAAATAGCAAAAAAATTCAAAAAATTAAAAAAACCCCTTTCCAGCATTATTTTTAGCCAAAACGGGATAAGATAGGCCAAGAAAGGGAGAAAAAAATTTTAGTCCCGAATTCCGTTCACACTCGACCCGGGCAAGAAAATTCCAAAAAAAAATAGCAAAAAAATTCAAAGAATTAAAAAAACTCTTTCCGGCATTATTTTTAGCCAAAATGGGATGAAATAGGCAGAGAAAAAGAGAAAAAAAATTTAGACCTGAATTCCGTTCATACTCGACCCGTGGAAGGAAAATCCGAAAAAAATAGCTAAAAAATTCAAGAAATTAAAAAAACTGTTTCCGACATTATTTTTAGCCGAAATGGGATGACATTGGCGGAGAAAGAGAGAGAAAAATTTTAGACCCGAATTCCATTCATACTGGACCCGAGTATGAAAATTCCGAAAAAAATATAAAAAAAAAATCTAAAAATCAAAAAACCTCTTTTCGGCATTATTTTTAGCCAAAATGGGATGAGCTAGGCCGAGAAAGAGTGAAAAAAAATTTAGACCTGAATTCCGTTCATACTCGACCCGTGGAAGGAAAATCCGAAAAAAATAGCTAAAAAATTCAAGAAATTAAAAAAACTCTTTCCGACATTATTTTTAGCCAAAATGGGATGAGATAGGCCAAGAAAGAGAGAAAAAAATTATAGACCCGAATTCCGTTCATACTCGACCCGGGCAAGAAAATTCCGAAAAAAATAGAAAGAAAAAGAAAAAATTATAAAACCCCTTTCCGGCATAATTTTTAGCCAAAATGGGATGAGATAGGCCGGGAAAGAGAGAAAAAAAATTTTACTCACGAATTCCGTTCACACTCGACCCGGGCAAGAAAATTCCAAAAAAAATAGCAAAAAAATTCAAAAAATTAAAAAACCCCTTTCCGGCATTATTTTTAGCCATAACGGGATGAAATAGGCGGAGAAAGAGAGAAAAAAATTTTAGGCCCGAATTCCGTTCAAACTCGACACGGGCAAGAAAATTCCGAAAAAAATAGAAAAAAAATCAAAAAAGTAAAAAACCTATTTCCGACAGTATTTTTAGCCAAAACGGGATACGATAGGGCGAGAAAGAGAGAAAAAAATTTTACTCCCGAATTCTGTTCCTACCCAACCCGAGCAAGAAAATGCCAAATAAAAAATAGTAAAAAAAATTCAAAAAATTAAAAAAGTTAATTCCGACATTATTTCTATCCAAAACGGGTTGGGAGAGGCCAAGAAAGAGAAAAAAAAATTTTATTCCTGGATTCCGTTCATATTCGACCCGTGCAAGGAAATTCCGAAAAAAAAAGCTAAAAAATTCAAGAAATTAAAAAAACCCTTTCTGGCATTATTTTTAGCCAAAACGGGATAAGATAGACTGAGAAAGAGAGAAAAAAAATTTTAGACCCAAATTCCGTTCACACTCGACCCGGGAAAGAAAATTCCAAAAAAAAATAGCAAATAAATTCAAAAAATTTAAAAAACCCCTTTCCTATATTATTTTTAGCCAAAAAGGGATGAGATTGGCGGAGAAAGAGAGATAAAAATTTTAGACCCTAATTCCATTCATACTCGACCCGATTATGAAAATTCCGAAAAAAATATAAAAAAAAAATCTAAAAATCAAAAAACCGCTTTCCGGCATTATTTTTAGCCAAAATGGGATGAGCTAGGCTGAGAAAGAGAGAAAAAAAAATATAGACCTGAATTCCGTTCATACTCGACCCGTGGAAGGAAAATCCGAAAAAAATAGCTAACAAATTCAAGAAATTAAAAAAACTCTTTCCGACATTATTTTTAGCCAAAATGGGATGAGATAGGTCGAGAAAGAGAGAAAAAAATTTTAGACCCGAATTCCGTTCATACTCGTCCCGGGCAAGAAAATTCCGAAAAAAATAGAAATAAAAATACATAAATTATAAAACCCCTTTCCGGCATAATTTTTAGCCAAAATGGGATGAGATAGGCCGGGAAAGAGAGAAAAAAAATTTTACTCACGAATTCCGTTCACACTCAATCCGGGCAAGAAAATTCCAAAAAAATAGCAAAAAATTCAAAAAATTAAAAAACCCCTTTCCGGCATTATTTTTAGCCATAACGGGATGAAATAGGCGGAGAAAGAGAGAAAAAAATTTTAGACCCGAATTCTGTTCAAACTCGACACGGGCAAGAAAATTCCGAAAAAAATAGAAAAAAAATCAAAAAAGTAAAAAACCTATTTCCGACAGTATTTTTAGCCAAAACGGGATACGATAGGGCGAGAAAGAGAGAAAAAAATTTTACTCCCGAATTCTGTTCCTACCCAACCCGAGCAAGAAAATGCCAAATAAAATATATTAAAAAAAATTCAAAAAATTAAAAAAGTTAATTCCGACATTATTTCTATCCAAAACGGGTTGGGAGATGCCAAGAAAGAGAAAAAAGAAATTTTATTCCTGGACTCCGTTCATATTCGACCCGTGCAAGGAAATTCCGAAAAAAAAAAGCTAAAAAATTCAAGAATTTAAAAAAACCCTTTCTGGCATTATTTTTAGCTAAAACGGGATAAGATAGACTGAGAAAGAGAAAAAAAAATTTTAGTCCCGAATTCCGTTCACACTCGACCCGGGCAAGAAAATTCCAAAAAAAAATAGCAAAAAAATTCAAAAAATTAAAAAAACTCTTTCCGGCATTATTTTTAGCCAAAATTGGATGAAATAGGCAGAGAAAAAGAGAAAAAAAATTTAGACCTGAATTCCGTTCATACTCGACCCGTGGAAGGAAAATCCGAAAAAAAATAGCTAAAAAATTCAAGAAATTAAAAAAACTGTTTCCGACATTATTTTTAGCCAAAATTGGATGAGATTGGCGGAGAAAGAGAGAGAAAAATTTTAGACCCGAATTCCATTCATACTGGACCCGAGTATGAAAATTCCGAAAAAAATATAAAAAAAAATCTAAAAATCAAAAAACCTCTTTTCGGCATTATTTTTAGCCAAAATGGGATGAGCTAGGCCGAGAAAGAGAGAGAAAAAATTTAGACCTGAATTCCGTTCATACTCGACCCGTGGAAGGAAAATCCGAAAAAAATAGCTAAAAAATTCAAGAAATTAAAAAAACTCTTTCCGACATTATTTTTAGCCAAAATGGGATGAGATAGGTCGAGAAAGAGAGAAAAAAATTTTAGACCCGAATTCCGTTCATACTCGTCCCGGGCAAGAAAATTCCGAAAAAAATAGAAATAAAAATACATAAATTATAAAACCCCTTTCCGGCATAATTTTTAGCCAAAATGGGATGAGATAGGCCGGGAAAGAGAGAAAAAAAATTTTACTCACGAATTCCGTTCACACTCAATCCGGGCAAGAAAATTCCAAAAAAATAGCAAAAAATTCAAAAAATTAAAAAACCCCTTTCCGGCATTATTTTTAGCCATAACGGGATGAAA
The DNA here is from genome assembly GCA_028535905.1 of Quercus berberidifolia. Classification (NCBI taxonomy): domain Eukaryota; kingdom Viridiplantae; phylum Streptophyta; class Magnoliopsida; order Fagales; family Fagaceae; genus Quercus; species Quercus berberidifolia. Next base: position 141,661 of record JAPQVW010000023.1, read on the forward strand.
TAGGCGGAGAAAGAGAGAAAAAAATTTTAGACCCGAATTCTGTTCAAACTCGACACGGGCAAGAAAATTCCGAAAAAAATAGAAAAAAAATCAAAAAAGTAAAAAACCTATTTCCGACAGTATTTTTAGCCAAAACGGGATACGATAGGGCGAGAAAGAGAGAAAAAAATTTTACTCCCGAATTCTGTTCCTACCCAACCCGAGCAAGAAAATGCCAAATAAAATATATTAAAAAAAATTCAAAAAATTAAAAAAGTTAATTCCGACATTATTTCTATCCAAAACGGGTTGGGAGATGCCAAGAAAGAGAAAAAAGAAATTTTATTCCTGGACTCCGTTCATATTCGACCCGTGCAAGGAAATTCCGAAAAAAAAAAGCTAAAAAATTCAAGAATTTAAAAAAACCCTTTCTGGCATTATTTTTAGCTAAAACGGGATAAGATAGACTGAGAAAGAGAAAAAAAAATTTTAGTCCCGAATTCCGTTCACACTCGACCCGGGCAAGAAAATTCCAAAAAAAAATAGCAAAAAAATTCAAAAAATTAAAAAAACTCTTTCCGGCATTATTTTTAGCCAAAATTGGATGAAATAGGCAGAGAAAAAGAGAAAAAAAATTTAGACCTGAATTCCGTTCATACTCGACCCGTGGAAGGAAAATCCGAAAAAAAATAGCTAAAAAATTCAAGAAATTAAAAAAACTGTTTCCGACATTATTTTTAGCCAAAATTGGATGAGATTGGCGGAGAAAGAGAGAGAAAAATTTTAGACCCGAATTCCATTCATACTGGACCCGAGTATGAAAATTCCGAAAAAAATATAAAAAAAAAATCTAAAAATCAAAAAACCTCTTTTCGGCATTATTTTTGGCCAAAATGGGATGAGCTAGGCCGAGAAAGAGAGAAAAAAAATTTAGACCTGAATTCCGTTCATACTCGACCCGTGGAAGGAAAATCCGAAAAAAATAGCTAAAAAATTCAAGAAATTAAAAAAACTCTTTCCGACATTATTTTTAGCCAAAATGGGATGAGATAGGCAGAGAAAGAGAGAAGACAATTTAATTCACGAATTCCGTTCACACTCGACCCGGGCAAGAAAATTCCGAAAAAAATAGAAATAAAAATAAAAAAATTATAAAACCCCTTTCCGGCTGAATTTTTAGCCAAAATGGGATGAGATAGGCCGGGAAAGAGAGAAAAAAAATTTTACTCACGAATTCCGTTCACACTCGACCCGGGCAAGAAAATTCCAAAAAAAATAGCAAATAAATTCAAAAAATTTAAAAAACCCCTTTCCTGCATTATTTTTAGCCAAAAAGGGATGAGATTGGCGGAGAAAGACAGATAAAAATTTTAGACCCGAATTCCGTTCATACTCGACCCGTGGAAGGAAATTCCGAAAAAAATATTTTAAAAATTCAAGAAATTAAAAAAAAAAAACTCTTTCCGGCATTATTTTTAGCCAAAATGGGATGAGATATGCGGAGAAAGAGAGAAAAAATTTTAGTCACGAATTCCGTTCACACTCGATCCGGGCAAGAAAATTCCAAAAAAAATAGCAAAAAAATTCAAAAAATTAAAAAAACCCCTTCCAGCATTATTTTTAGCTAAAACGGGATAAGATAGGCCGAGAAAGAGAGAAAAAAATTTTAGTCCCGAATTTCGTTCACACTCGACCCGGGCAAGAAATTCCAAAAAAAAATAGCAAAAAAATTGAAAAAATTAAAAAAACTCTTTCCGGCAATATTTTTAGCCAAAATGGGATGAAATAGGCAGAGAAAAGGAGAAAAAAATTTAAACCTGAATTCCGTTCATAATCGACTTGTGGAAGGAAAATCCGAAAAAAAATAGCTAAAAAATTCATGAAATTAAAAAAACTCTTTCCGACATTTTTTTTTAGCCAAAATGGGATGAGATAGGTGGAGAAAGAGAGAAAAAAATTTTAGACCCAAATTCCGTTCACACTCGGCCCGGGAAAGAAAATTCCAAAAAAAAATAGCAAATAAATTCAAAAAATTTAAAAAACCCCTTTCCTGCATTATTTTTAGTCAAAAAGGGATGAGATTGGCGGAGAAAGAGAGATAAAAATTTTAGAACCAAATTCCGTTCATACTCGACCCCTGGAAGGAAATTACGAAAAAATAGCTAAAAAATTCAAGAAATTAAAAAAAAAAACTCTTTTCGGCATTATTTTTAGCCAAAATGGGATGAGATAGGCGGAAAAAGAGAGAAAAAATTTTAGTCAAGAATTCCGTTCACACTCGATCCGGGCAAGAAAATTCCAAAAAAAATAGCAAAAAAATTCAAAAAATTAAAAAAACCCCTTTCCAGCATTATTTTTAGCCAAAACGGGATAAGATAGGCCAAGAAAGGGAGAAAAAAATTTTAGTCCCGAATTCCGTTCACACTCGACCCGGGCAAGAAAATTCCAAAAAAAAATAGCAAAAAAATTCAAAAAATTAAAAAAACTCTTTCCGGCATTATTTTTAGCCAAAATTGGATGAAATAGGCAGAGAAAAAGAGAAAAAAAATTTAGACCTGAATTCCGTTCATACTCGACCCGTGGAAGGAAAATCCGAAAAAAAATAGCTAAAAAATTCAAGAAATTAAAAAAACTGTTTCCGACATTATTTTTAGCCAAAATTGGATGAGATTGGCGGAGAAAGAGAGAGAAAAATTTTAGACCCGAATTCCATTCATACTGGACCCGAGTATGAAAATTACGAAAAAAATATAAAAAAAAAATCTAAAAATCAAAAAACCTCTTTTCGGCATTATTTTTAGCCAAAATGGGATGAGCTAGGCCGAGAAAGAGAGAAAAAAAATTTAGACCTGAATTCCGTTCATACTCGACCCGTGGAAGGAAAATCCGAAAAAAATAGCTAAAAAATTCAAGAAATTAAAAAAACTCTTTCCGACATTATTTTTAGCCAAAATGGGATGAGATAGGCAGAGAAAGAGAGAAGACAATTTAATTCACGAATTCCGTTCACACTCGACCCGGGCAAGAAAATTCCGAAAAAAATAGAAATAAAAATAAAAAAATTATAAAACCCCTTTCCGGCTGAATTTTTAGCCAAAATGGGATGAGATAGGCCGGGAAAGAGAGAAAAAAAATTTTACTCACGAATTCCGTTCACACTCGACCCGGGCAAGAAAATTCCAAAAAAAATAGCAAATAAATTCAAAAAATTTAAAAAACCCCTTTCCTGCATTATTTTTAGCCAAAAAGGGATGAGATTGGCGGAGAAAGACAGATAAAAATTTTAGACCCGAATTCCGTTCATACTCGACCCGTGGAAGGAAATTCCGAAAAAAATATTTTAAAAATTCAAGAAATTAAAAAAAAAAAACTCTTTCCGGCATTATTTTTAGCCAAAATGGGATGAGATATGCGGAGAAAGAGAGAAAAAATTTTAGTCACGAATTCCGTTCACACTCGATCCGGGCAAGAAAATTCCAAAAAAAATAGCAAAAAAATTCAAAAAATTAAAAAAACCCCTTCCAGCATTATTTTTAGCTAAAACGGGATAAGATAGGCCGAGAAAGAGAGAAAAAAATTTTAGTCCCGAATTTCGTTCACACTCGACCCGGGCAAGAAATTCCAAAAAAAAATAGCAAAAAAATTGAAAAAATTAAAAAAACTCTTTCCGGCAATATTTTTAGCCAAAATGGGATGAAATAGGCAGAGAAAAAGAGAAAAAAATTTAAACCTGAATTCCGTTCATAATCGACTTGTGGAAGGAAAATCCGAAAAAAAATAGCTAAAAAATTCATGAAATTAAAAAAACTCTTTCCGACATTTTTTTTTAGCCAAAATGGGATGAGATAGGTGGAGAAAGAGAGAAAAAAATTTTAGACCCAAATTCCGTTCACACTCGGCCCGGGAAAGAAAATTCCAAAAAAAAATAGCAAATAAATTCAAAAAATTTAAAAAACCCCTTTCCTGCATTATTTTTAGTCAAAAAGGGATGAGATTGGCGGAGAAAGAGAGATAAAAATTTTAGAACCAAATTCCGTTCATACTCGACCCCTGGAAGGAAATTACGAAAAAATAGCTAAAAAATTCAAGAAATTAAAAAAAAAAAACTCTTTTCGGCATTATTTTTAGCCAAAATGGGATGAGATAGGCGGAAAAAGAGAGAAAAAATTTTAGTCAAGAATTCCGTTCACACTCGATCCGGGCAAGAAAATTCCAAAAAAAATAGCAAAAAAATTCAAAAAATTAAAAAAACCCCTTTCCAGCATTATTTTTAGCCAAAACGGGATAAGATAGGCCAAGAAAGGGAGAAAAAAATTTTAGTCCCGAATTCCGTTCACACTCGACCCGGGCAAGAAAATTCCAAAAAAAAATAGCAAAAAAATTCAAAGAATTAAAAAAACTCTTTCCGGCATTATTTTTAGCCAAAATGGGATGAAATAGGCAGAGAAAAAGAGAAAAAAAATTTAGACCTGAATTCCGTTCATACTCGACCCGTGGAAGGAAAATCCGAAAAAAATAGCTAAAAAATTCAAGAAATTAAAAAAACTGTTTCCGACATTATTTTTAGCCGAAATGGGATGACATTGGCGGAGAAAGAGAGAGAAAAATTTTAGACCCGAATTCCATTCATACTGGACCCGAGTATGAAAATTCCGAAAAAAATATAAAAAAAAAATCTAAAAATCAAAAAACCTCTTTTCGGCATTATTTTTAGCCAAAATGGGATGAGCTAGGCCGAGAAAGAGTGAAAAAAAATTTAGACCTGAATTCCGTTCATACTCGACCCGTGGAAGGAAAATCCGAAAAAAATAGCTAAAAAATTCAAGAAATTAAAAAAACTCTTTCCGACATTATTTTTAGCCAAAATGGGATGAGATAGGCCAAGAAAGAGAGAAAAAAATTATAGACCCGAATTCCGTTCATACTCGACCCGGGCAAGAAAATTCCGAAAAAAATAGAAAGAAAAAGAAAAAATTATAAAACCCCTTTCCGGCATAATTTTTAGCCAAAATGGGATGAGATAGGCCGGGAAAGAGAGAAAAAAAATTTTACTCACGAATTCCGTTCACACTCGACCCGGGCAAGAAAATTCCAAAAAAAATAGCAAAAAAATTCAAAAAATTAAAAAACCCCTTTCCGGCATTATTTTTAGCCATAACGGGATGAAATAGGCGGAGAAAGAGAGAAAAAAATTTTAGGCCCGAATTCCGTTCAAACTCGACACGGGCAAGAAAATTCCGAAAAAAATAGAAAAAAAATCAAAAAAGTAAAAAACCTATTTCCGACAGTATTTTTAGCCAAAACGGGATACGATAGGGCGAGAAAGAGAGAAAAAAATTTTACTCCCGAATTCTGTTCCTACCCAACCCGAGCAAGAAAATGCCAAATAAAAAATAGTAAAAAAAATTCAAAAAATTAAAAAAGTTAATTCCGACATTATTTCTATCCAAAACGGGTTGGGAGAGGCCAAGAAAGAGAAAAAAAAATTTTATTCCTGGATTCCGTTCATATTCGACCCGTGCAAGGAAATTCCGAAAAAAAAAGCTAAAAAATTCAAGAAATTAAAAAAACCCTTTCTGGCATTATTTTTAGCCAAAACGGGATAAGATAGACTGAGAAAGAGAGAAAAAAAATTTTAGACCCAAATTCCGTTCACACTCGACCCGGGAAAGAAAATTCCAAAAAAAAATAGCAAATAAATTCAAAAAATTTAAAAAACCCCTTTCCTATATTATTTTTAGCCAAAAAGGGATGAGATTGGCGGAGAAAGAGAGATAAAAATTTTAGACCCTAATTCCATTCATACTCGACCCGATTATGAAAATTCCGAAAAAAATATAAAAAAAAAAATCTAAAAATCAAAAAACCGCTTTCCGGCATTATTTTTAGCCAAAATGGGATGAGCTAGGCTGAGAAAGAGAGAAAAAAAAATATAGACCTGAATTCCGTTCATACTCGACCCGTGGAAGGAAAATCCGAAAAAAATAGCTAAAAAATTCAAGAAATTAAAAAAACTCTTTCCGACATTATTTTTAGCCAAAATGGGATGAGATAGGTCGAGAAAGAGAGAAAAAAATTTTAGACCCGAATTCCGTTCATACTCGTCCCGGGCAAGAAAATTCCGAAAAAAATAGAAATAAAAATACATAAATTATAAAACCCCTTTCCGGCATAATTTTTAGCCAAAATGGGATGAGATAGGCCGGGAAAGAGAGAAAAAAAATTTTACTCACGAATTCCGTTCACACTCAATCCGGGCAAGAAAATTCCAAAAAAATAGCAAAAAATTCAAAAAATTAAAAAACCCCTTTCCGGCATTATTTTTAGCCATAACGGGATGAAATAGGCGGAGAAAGAGAGAAAAAAATTTTAGACCCGAATTCTGTTCAAACTCGACACGGGCAAGAAAATTCCGAAAAAAATAGAAAAAAAATCAAAAAAGTAAAAAACCTATTTCCGACAGTATTTTTAGCCAAAACGGGATACGATAGGGCGAGAAAGAGAGAAAAAAATTTTACTCCCGAATTCTGTTCCTACCCAACCCGAGCAAGAAAATGCCAAATAAAATATATTAAAAAAAATTCAAAAAATTAAAAAAGTTAATTCCGACATTATTTCTATCCAAAACGGGTTGGGAGATGCCAAGAAAGAGAAAAAAGAAATTTTATTCCTGGACTCCGTTCATATTCGACCCGTGCAAGGAAATTCCGAAAAAAAAAAGCTAAAAAATTCAAGAATTTAAAAAAACCCTTTCTGGCATTATTTTTAGCTAAAACGGGATAAGATAGACTGAGAAAGAGAAAAAAAAATTTTAGTCCCGAATTCCGTTCACACTCGACCCGGGCAAGAAAATTCCAAAAAAAAATAGCAAAAAAATTCAAAAAATTAAAAAAACTCTTTCCGGCATTATTTTTAGCCAAAATTGGATGAAATAGGCAGAGAAAAAGAGAAAAAAAATTTAGACCTGAATTCCGTTCATACTCGACCCGTGGAAGGAAAATCCGAAAAAAAATAGCTAAAAAATTCAAGAAATTAAAAAAACTGTTTCCGACATTATTTTTAGCCAAAATTGGATGAGATTGGCGGAGAAAGAGAGAGAAAAATTTTAGACCCGAATTCCATTCATACTGGACCCGAGTATGAAAATTCCGAAAAAAATATAAAAAAAAAATCTAAAAATCAAAAAACCTCTTTTCGGCATTATTTTTAGCCAAAATGGGATGAGCTAGGCCGAGAAAGAGAGAAAAAAAATTTAGACCTGAATTCCGTTCATACTCGACCCGTGGAAGGAAAATCCGAAAAAAATAGCTAAAAAATTCAAGAAATTAAAAAAACTCTTTCCGACATTATTTTTAGCCAAAATGGGATGAGATAGGCAGAGAAAGAGAGAAGACAATTCACGAATTCCGTTCACACTCGACCCGGGCAAGAAAATTCCGAAAAAAATAGAAATAAAAATAAAAAAATTATAAAACCCCTTTCCGGCTGAATTTTTAGCCAAAATGGGATGAGATAGGCCGGGAAAGAGAGAAAAAAAATTTTACTCACGAATTCCGTTCACACTCGACCCGGGCAAGAAAATTCCAAAAAAAATAGCAAATAAATTCAAAAAATTTAAAAAACCCCTTTCCTGCATTATTTTTAGCCAAAAAGGGATGAGATTGGCGGAGAAAGACAGATAAAAATTTTAGACCCGAATTCCGTTCATACTCGACCCGTGGAAGGAAATTCCGAAAAAAATATTTTAAAAATTCAAGAAATTAAAAAAAAAAAACTCTTTCCGGCATTATTTTTAGCCAAAATGGGATGAGATATGCGGAGAAAGAGAGAAAAAATTTTAGTCACGAATTCCGTTCACACTCGATCCGGGCAAGAAAATTCCAAAAAAAATAGCAAAAAAATTCAAAAAATTAAAAAAACCCCTTCCAGCATTATTTTTAGCTAAAACGGGATAAGATAGGCCGAGAAAGAGAGAAAAAAATTTTAGTCCCGAATTCCGTTCACACTCGACCCGGGCAAGAAATTCCAAAAAAAAATAGCAAAAAAATTGAAAAAATTAAAAAAACTCTTTCCGGCAATATTTTTAGCCAAAATGGGATGAAATAGGCAGAGAAAAAGAGAAAAAAATTTAAACCTGAATTCCGTTCATAATCGACTTGTGGAAGGAAAATCCGAAAAAAAATAGCTAAAAAATTCATGAAATTAAAAAAACTCTTTCCGACATTTTTTTTTAGCCAAAATGGGATGAGATAGGTGGAGAAAGAGAGAAAAAAATTTTAGACCCAAATTCCGTTCACACTCGGCCCGGGAAAGAAAATTCCAAAAAAAAATAGCAAATAAATTCAAAAAATTTAAAAAACCCCTTTCCTGCATTATTTTTAGTCAAAAAGGGATGAGATTGGCGGAGAAAGAGAGATAAAAATTTTAGAACCAAATTCCGTTCATACTCGACCCCTGGAAGGAAATTACGAAAAAATAGCTAAAAAATTCAAGAAATTAAAAAAAAAAAACTCTTTTCGGCATTATTTTTAGCCAAAATGGGATGAGATAGGCGGAAAAAGAGAGAAAAAATTTTAGTCAAGAATTCCGTTCACACTCGATCCGGGCAAGAAAATTCCAAAAAAAATAGCAAAAAAATTCAAAAAATTAAAAAAACCCCTTTCCAGCATTATTTTTAGCCAAAACGGGATAAGATAGGCCAAGAAAGGGAGAAAAAAATTTTAGTCCCGAATTCCGTTCACACTCGACCCGGGCAAGAAAATTCCAAAAAAAAATAGCAAAAAAATTCAAAGAATTAAAAAAACTCTTTCCGGCATTATTTTTAGCCAAAATGGGATGAAATAGGCAGAGAAAAAGAGAAAAAAAATTTAGACCTGAATTCCGTTCATACTCGACCCGTGGAAGGAAAATCCGAAAAAAATAGCTAAAAAATTCAAGAAATTAAAAAAACTGTTTCCGACATTATTTTTAGCCGAAATGGGATGACATTGGCGGAGAAAGAGAGAGAAAAATTTTAGACCCGAATTCCATTCATACTGGACCCGAGTATGAAAATTCCGAAAAAAATATAAAAAAAAAATCTAAAAATCAAAAAACCTCTTTTCGGCATTATTTTTAGCCAAAATGGGATGAGCTAGGCCGAGAAAGAGTGAAAAAAAATTTAGACCTGAATTCCGTTCATACTCGACCCGTGGAAGGAAAATCCGAAAAAAATAGCTAAAAAATTCAAGAAATTAAAAAAACTCTTTCCGACATTATTTTTAGCCAAAATGGGATGAGATAGGCCAAGAAAGAGAGAAAAAAATTATAGACCCGAATTCCGTTCATACTCGACCCGGGCAAGAAAATTCCGAAAAAAATAGAAAGAAAAAGAAAAAATTATAAAACCCCTTTCCGGCATAATTTTTAGCCAAAATGGGATGAGATAGGCCGGGAAAGAGAGAAAAAAAATTTTACTCACGAATTCCGTTCACACTCGACCCGGGCAAGAAAATTCCAAAAAAAATAGCAAAAAAATTCAAAAAATTAAAAAACCCCTTTCCGGCATTATTTTTAGCCATAACGGGATGAAATAGGCGGAGAAAGAGAGAAAAAAATTTTAGGCCCGAATTCCGTTCAAACTCGACACGGGCAAGAAAATTCCGAAAAAAATAGAAAAAAAATCAAAAAAGTAAAAAACCTATTTCCGACAGTATTTTTAGCCAAAACGGGATACGATAGGGCGAGAAAGAGAGAAAAAAATTTTACTCCCGAATTCTGTTCCTACCCAACCCGAGCAAGAAAATGCCAAATAAAAAATAGTAAAAAAAATTCAAAAAATTAAAAAAGTTAATTCCGACATTATTTCTATCCAAAACGGGTTGGGAGAGGCCAAGAAAGAGAAAAAAAAATTTTATTCCTGGATTCCGTTCATATTCGACCCGTGCAAGGAAATTCCGAAAAAAAAAGCTAAAAAATTCAAGAAATTAAAAAAACCCTTTCTGGCATTATTTTTAGCCAAAACGGGATAAGATAGACTGAGAAAGAGAGAAAAAAAATTTTAGACCCAAATTCCGTTCACACTCGACCCGGGAAAGAAAATTCCAAAAAAAAATAGCAAATAAATTCAAAAAATTTAAAAAACCCCTTTCCTATATTATTTTTAGCCAAAAAGGGATGAGATTGGCGGAGAAAGAGAGATAAAAATTTTAGACCCTAATTCCATTCATACTCGACCCGATTATGAAAATTCCGAAAAAAATATAAAAAAAAAATCTAAAAATCAAAAAACCGCTTTCCGGCATTATTTTTAGCCAAAATGGGATGAGCTAGGCTGAGAAAGAGAGAAAAAAAAATATAGACCTGAATTCCGTTCATACTCGACCCGTGGAAGGAAAATCCGAAAAAAATAGCTAACAAATTCAAGAAATTAAAAAAACTCTTTCCGACATTATTTTTAGCCAAAATGGGATGAGATAGGTCGAGAAAGAGAGAAAAAAATTTTAGACCCGAATTCCGTTCATACTCGTCCCGGGCAAGAAAATTCCGAAAAAAATAGAAATAAAAATACATAAATTATAAAACCCCTTTCCGGCATAATTTTTAGCCAAAATGGGATGAGATAGGCCGGGAAAGAGAGAAAAAAAATTTTACTCACGAATTCCGTTCACACTCAATCCGGGCAAGAAAATTCCAAAAAAATAGCAAAAAATTCAAAAAATTAAAAAACCCCTTTCCGGCATTATTTTTAGCCATAACGGGATGAAATAGGCGGAGAAAGAGAGAAAAAAATTTTAGACCCGAATTCTGTTCAAACTCGACACGGGCAAGAAAATTCCGAAAAAAATAGAAAAAAAATCAAAAAAGTAAAAAACCTATTTCCGACAGTATTTTTAGCCAAAACGGGATACGATAGGGCGAGAAAGAGAGAAAAAAATTTTACTCCCGAATTCTGTTCCTACCCAACCCGAGCAAGAAAATGCCAAATAAAATATATTAAAAAAAATTCAAAAAATTAAAAAAGTTAATTCCGACATTATTTCTATCCAAAACGGGTTGGGAGATGCCAAGAAAGAGAAAAAAGAAATTTTATTCCTGGACTCCGTTCATATTCGACCCGTGCAAGGAAATTCCGAAAAAAAAAAGCTAAAAAATTCAAGAATTTAAAAAAACCCTTTCTGGCATTATTTTTAGCTAAAACGGGATAAGATAGACTGAGAAAGAGAAAAAAAAATTTTAGTCCCGAATTCCGTTCACACTCGACCCGGGCAAGAAAATTCCAAAAAAAAATAGCAAAAAAATTCAAAAAATTAAAAAAACTCTTTCCGGCATTATTTTTAGCCAAAATTGGATGAAATAGGCAGAGAAAAAGAGAAAAAAAATTTAGACCTGAATTCCGTTCATACTCGACCCGTGGAAGGAAAATCCGAAAAAAAATAGCTAAAAAATTCAAGAAATTAAAAAAACTGTTTCCGACATTATTTTTAGCCAAAATTGGATGAGATTGGCGGAGAAAGAGAGAGAAAAATTTTAGACCCGAATTCCATTCATACTGGACCCGAGTATGAAAATTCCGAAAAAAATATAAAAAAAAAATCTAAAAATCAAAAAACCTCTTTTCGGCATTATTTTTAGCCAAAATGGGATGAGCTAGGCCGAGAAAGAGAGAAAAAAAATTTAGACCTGAATTCCGTTCATACTCGACCCGTGGAAGGAAAATCCGAAAAAAATAGCTAAAAAATTCAAGAAATTAAAAAAACTCTTTCCGACATTATTTTTAGCCAAAATGGGATGAGATAGGTCGAGAAAGAGAGAAAAAAATTTTAGACCCGAATTCCGTTCATACTCGTCCCGGGCAAGAAAATTCCGAAAAAAATAGAAATAAAAATACATAAATTATAAAACCCCTTTCCGGCATAATTTTTAGCCAAAATGGGATGAGATAGGCCGGGAAAGAGAGAAAAAAAATTTTACTCACGAATTCCGTTCACACTCAATCCGGGCAAGAAAATTCCAAAAAAATAGCAAAAAATTCAAAAAATTAAAAAACCCCTTTCCGGCATTATTTTTAGCCATAACGGGATGAAATAGGCGGAGAAAGAGAGAAAAAAATTTTAGACCCGAATTCTGTTCAAACTCGACACGGGCAAGAAAATTCCGAAAAAAATAGAAAAAAAATCAAAAAAGTAAAAAACCTATTTCCGACAGTATTTTTAGCCAAAACGGGATACGATAGGGCGAGAAAGAGAGAAAAAAATTTTACTCCCGAATTCTGTTCCTACCCAACCCGAGCAAGAAAATGCCAAATAAAATATATTAAAAAAAATTCAAAAAATTAAAAAAGTTAATTCCGACATTATTTCTATCCAAAACGGGTTGGGAGATGCCAAGAAAGAGAAAAAAGAAATTTTATTCCTGGACTCCGTTCATATTCGACCCGTGCAAGGAAATTCCGAAAAAAAAAAGCTAAAAAATTCAAGAATTTAAAAAAACCCTTTCTGGCATTATTTTTAGCTAAAACGGGATAAGATAGACTGAGAAAGAGAAAAAAAAATTTTAGTCCCGAATTCCGTTCACACTCGACCCGGGCAAGAAAATTCCAAAAAAAAATAGCAAAAAAATTCAAAAAATTAAAAAAACTCTTTCCGGCATTATTTTTAGCCAAAATTGGATGAAATAGGCAGAGAAAAAGAGAAAAAAAATTTAGACCTGAATTCCGTTCATACTCGACCCGTGGAAGGAAAATCCGAAAAAAAATAGCTAAAAAATTCAAGAAATTAAAAAAACTGTTTCCGACATTATTTTTAGCCAAAATTGGATGAGATTGGCGGAGAAAGAGAGAGAAAAATTTTAGACCCGAATTCCATTCATACTGGACCCGAGTATGAAAATTCCGAAAAAAATATAAAAAAAAAATCTAAAAATCAAAAAACCTCTTTTCGGCATTATTTTTGGCCAAAATGGGATGAGCTAGGCCGAGAAAGAGAGAAAAAAAATTTAGACCTGAATTCCGTTCATACTCGACCCGTGGAAGGAAAATCCGAAAAAAATAGCTAAAAAATTCAAGAAATTAAAAAAACTCTTTCCGACATTATTTTTAGCCAAAATGGGATGAGATAGGCAGAGAAAGAGAGAAGACAATTTAATTCACGAATTCCGTTCACACTCGACCCGGGCAAGAAAATTCCGAAAAAAATAGAAATAAAAATAAAAAAATTATAAAACCCCTTTCCGGCTGAATTTTTAGCCAAAATGGGATGAGATAGGCCGGGAAAGAGAGAAAAAAAATTTTACTCACGAATTCCGTTCACACTCGACCCGGGCAAGAAAATTCCAAAAAAAATAGCAAATAAATTCAAAAAATTTAAAAAACCCCTTTCCTGCATTATTTTTAGCCAAAAAGGGATGAGATTGGCGGAGAAAGACAGATAAAAATTTTAGACCCGAATTCCGTTCATACTCGACCCGTGGAAGGAAATTCCGAAAAAAATATTTTAAAAATTCAAGAAATTAAAAAAAAAAAACTCTTTCCGGCATTATTTTTAGCCAAAATGGGATGAGATATGCGGAGAAAGAGAGAAAAAATTTTAGTCACGAATTCCGTTCACACTCGATCCGGGCAAGAAAATTCCAAAAAAAATAGCAAAAAAATTCAAAAAATTAAAAAAACCCCTTCCAGCATTATTTTTAGCTAAAACGGGATAAGATAGGCCGAGAAAGAGAGAAAAAAATTTTAGTCCCGAATTTCGTTCACACTCGACCCGGGCAAGAAATTCCAAAAAAAAATAGCAAAAAAATTGAAAAAATTAAAAAAACTCTTTCCGGCAATATTTTTAGCCAAAATGGGATGAAATAGGCAGAGAAAAGGAGAAAAAAATTTAAACCTGAATTCCGTTCATAATCGACTTGTGGAAGGAAAATCCGAAAAAAAATAGCTAAAAAATTCATGAAATTAAAAAAACTCTTTCCGACATTTTTTTTTAGCCAAAATGGGATGAGATAGGTGGAGAAAGAGAGAAAAAAATTTTAGACCCAAATTCCGTTCACACTCGGCCCGGGAAAGAAAATTCCAAAAAAAAATAGCAAATAAATTCAAAAAATTTAAAAAACCCCTTTCCTGCATTATTTTTAGTCAAAAAGGGATGAGATTGGCGGAGAAAGAGAGATAAAAATTTTAGAACCAAATTCCGTTCATACTCGACCCCTGGAAGGAAATTACGAAAAAATAGCTAAAAAATTCAAGAAATTAAAAAAAAAAACTCTTTTCGGCATTATTTTTAGCCAAAATGGGATGAGATAGGCGGAAAAAGAGAGAAAAAATTTTAGTCAAGAATTCCGTTCACACTCGATCCGGGCAAGAAAATTCCAAAAAAAATAGCAAAAAAATTCAAAAAATTAAAAAAACCCCTTTCCAGCATTATTTTTAGCCAAAACGGGATAAGATAGGCCAAGAAAGGGAGAAAAAAATTTTAGTCCCGAATTCCGTTCACACTCGACCCGGGCAAGAAAATTCCAAAAAAAAATAGCAAAAAAATTCAAAAAATTAAAAAAACTCTTTCCGGCATTATTTTTAGCCAAAATTGGATGAAATAGGCAGAGAAAAAGAGAAAAAAAATTTAGACCTGAATTCCGTTCATACTCGACCCGTGGAAGGAAAATCCGAAAAAAAATAGCTAAAAAATTCAAGAAATTAAAAAAACTGTTTCCGACATTATTTTTAGCCAAAATTGGATGAGATTGGCGGAGAAAGAGAGAGAAAAATTTTAGACCCGAATTCCATTCATACTGGACCCGAGTATGAAAATTCCGAAAAAAATATAAAAAAAAAATCTAAAAATCAAAAAACCTCTTTTCGGCATTATTTTTAGCCAAAATGGGATGAGCTAGGCCGAGAAAGAGAGAAAAAAAATTTAGACCTGAATTCCGTTCATACTCGACCCGTGGAAGGAAAATCCGAAAAAAATAGCTAAAAAATTCAAGAAATTAAAAAAACTCTTTCCGACATTATTTTTAGCCAAAATGGGATGAGATAGGCAGAGAAAGAGAGAAGACAATTTAATTCACGAATTCCGTTCACACTCGACCCGGGCAAGAAAATTCCGAAAAAAATAGAAATAAAAATAAAAAAATTATAAAACCCCTTTCCGGCTGAATTTTTAGCCAAAATGGGATGAGATAGGCCGGGAAAGAGAGAAAAAAAATTTTACTCACGAATTCCGTTCACACTCGACCCGGGCAAGAAAATTCCAAAAAAAATAGCAAATAAATTCAAAAAATTTAAAAAACCCCTTTCCTGCATTATTTTTAGCCAAAAAGGGATGAGATTGGCGGAGAAAGACAGATAAAAATTTTAGACCCGAATTCCGTTCATACTCGACCCGTGGAAGGAAATTCCGAAAAAAATATTTTAAAAATTCAAGAAATTAAAAAAAAAAAACTCTTTCCGGCATTATTTTTAGCCAAAATGGGATGAGATATGCGGAGAAAGAGAGAAAAAATTTTAGTCACGAATTCCGTTCACACTCGATCCGGGCAAGAAAATTCCAAAAAAAATAGCAAAAAAATTCAAAAAATTAAAAAAACCCCTTCCAGCATTATTTTTAGCTAAAACGGGATAAGATAGGCCGAGAAAGAGAGAAAAAAATTTTAGTCCCGAATTTCGTTCACACTCGACCCGGGCAAGAAATTCCAAAAAAAAATAGCAAAAAAATTGAAAAAATTAAAAAAACTCTTTCCGGCAATATTTTTAGCCAAAATGGGATGAAATAGGCAGAGAAAAAGAGAAAAAAATTTAAACCTGAATTCCGTTCATAATCGACTTGTGGAAGGAAAATCCGAAAAAAAATAGCTAAAAAATTCATGAAATTAAAAAAACTCTTTCCGACATTTTTTTTTAGCCAAAATGGGATGAGATAGGTGGAGAAAGAGAGAAAAAAATTTTAGACCCAAATTCCGTTCACACTCGGCCCGGGAAAGAAAATTCCAAAAAAAAATAGCAAATAAATTCAAAAAATTTAAAAAACCCCTTTCCTGCATTATTTTTAGTCAAAAAGGGATGAGATTGGCGGAGAAAGAGAGATAAAAATTTTAGAACCAAATTCCGTTCATACTCGACCCCTGGAAGGAAATTACGAAAAAATAGCTAAAAAATTCAAGAAATTAAAAAAAAAAAACTCTTTTCGGCATTATTTTTAGCCAAAATGGGATGAGATAGGCGGAAAAAGAGAGAAAAAATTTTAGTCAAGAATTCCGTTCACACTCGATCCGGGCAAGAAAATTCCAAAAAAAATAGCAAAAAAATTCAAAAAATTAAAAAAACCCCTTTCCAGCATTATTTTTAGCCAAAACGGGATAAGATAGGCCAAGAAAGGGAGAAAAAAATTTTAGTCCCGAATTCCGTTCACACTCGACCCGGGCAAGAAAATTCCAAAAAAAAATAGCAAAAAAATTCAAAGAATTAAAAAAACTCTTTCCGGCATTATTTTTAGCCAAAATGGGATGAAATAGGCAGAGAAAAAGAGAAAAAAAATTTAGACCTGAATTCCGTTCATACTCGACCCGTGGAAGGAAAATCCGAAAAAAATAGCTAAAAAATTCAAGAAATTAAAAAAACTGTTTCCGACATTATTTTTAGCCGAAATGGGATGACATTGGCGGAGAAAGAGAGAGAAAAATTTTAGACCCGAATTCCATTCATACTGGACCCGAGTATGAAAATTCCGAAAAAAATATAAAAAAAAAATCTAAAAATCAAAAAACCTCTTTTCGGCATTATTTTTAGCCAAAATGGGATGAGCTAGGCCGAGAAAGAGTGAAAAAAAATTTAGACCTGAATTCCGTTCATACTCGACCCGTGGAAGGAAAATCCGAAAAAAATAGCTAAAAAATTCAAGAAATTAAAAAAACTCTTTCCGACATTATTTTTAGCCAAAATGGGATGAGATAGGCCAAGAAAGAGAGAAAAAAATTATAGACCCGAATTCCGTTCATACTCGACCCGGGCAAGAAAATTCCGAAAAAAATAGAAAGAAAAAGAAAAAATTATAAAACCCCTTTCCGGCATAATTTTTAGCCAAAATGGGATGAGATAGGCCGGGAAAGAGAGAAAAAAAATTTTACTCACGAATTCCGTTCACACTCGACCCGGGCAAGAAAATTCCAAAAAAAATAGCAAAAAAATTCAAAAAATTAAAAAACCCCTTTCCGGCATTATTTTTAGCCATAACGGGATGAAATAGGCGGAGAAAGAGAGAAAAAAATTTTAGGCCCGAATTCCGTTCAAACTCGACACGGGCAAGAAAATTCCGAAAAAAATAGAAAAAAAATCAAAAAAGTAAAAAACCTATTTCCGACAGTATTTTTAGCCAAAACGGGATACGATAGGGCGAGAAAGAGAGAAAAAAATTTTACTCCCGAATTCTGTTCCTACCCAACCCGAGCAAGAAAATGCCAAATAAAAAATAGTAAAAAAAATTCAAAAAATTAAAAAAGTTAATTCCGACATTATTTCTATCCAAAACGGGTTGGGAGAGGCCAAGAAAGAGAAAAAAAAATTTTATTCCTGGATTCCGTTCATATTCGACCCGTGCAAGGAAATTCCGAAAAAAAAAGCTAAAAAATTCAAGAAATTAAAAAAACCCTTTCTGGCATTATTTTTAGCCAAAACGGGATAAGATAGACTGAGAAAGAGAGAAAAAAAATTTTAGACCCAAATTCCGTTCACACTCGACCCGGGAAAGAAAATTCCAAAAAAAAATAGCAAATAAATTCAAAAAATTTAAAAAACCCCTTTCCTATATTATTTTTAGCCAAAAAGGGATGAGATTGGCGGAGAAAGAGAGATAAAAATTTTAGACCCTAATTCCATTCATACTCGACCCGATTATGAAAATTCCGAAAAAAATATAAAAAAAAAAATCTAAAAATCAAAAAACCGCTTTCCGGCATTATTTTTAGCCAAAATGGGATGAGCTAGGCTGAGAAAGAGAGAAAAAAAAATATAGACCTGAATTCCGTTCATACTCGACCCGTGGAAGGAAAATCCGAAAAAAATAGCTAAAAAATTCAAGAAATTAAAAAAACTCTTTCCGACATTATTTTTAGCCAAAATGGGATGAGATAGGTCGAGAAAGAGAGAAAAAAATTTTAGACCCGAATTCCGTTCATACTCGTCCCGGGCAAGAAAATTCCGAAAAAAATAGAAATAAAAATACATAAATTATAAAACCCCTTTCCGGCATAATTTTTAGCCAAAATGGGATGAGATAGGCCGGGAAAGAGAGAAAAAAAATTTTACTCACGAATTCCGTTCACACTCAATCCGGGCAAGAAAATTCCAAAAAAATAGCAAAAAATTCAAAAAATTAAAAAACCCCTTTCCGGCATTATTTTTAGCCATAACGGGATGAAATAGGCGGAGAAAGAGAGAAAAAAATTTTAGACCCGAATTCTGTTCAAACTCGACACGGGCAAGAAAATTCCGAAAAAAATAGAAAAAAAATCAAAAAAGTAAAAAACCTATTTCCGACAGTATTTTTAGCCAAAACGGGATACGATAGGGCGAGAAAGAGAGAAAAAAATTTTACTCCCGAATTCTGTTCCTACCCAACCCGAGCAAGAAAATGCCAAATAAAATATATTAAAAAAAATTCAAAAAATTAAAAAAGTTAATTCCGACATTATTTCTATCCAAAACGGGTTGGGAGATGCCAAGAAAGAGAAAAAAGAAATTTTATTCCTGGACTCCGTTCATATTCGACCCGTGCAAGGAAATTCCGAAAAAAAAAAGCTAAAAAATTCAAGAATTTAAAAAAACCCTTTCTGGCATTATTTTTAGCTAAAACGGGATAAGATAGACTGAGAAAGAGAAAAAAAAATTTTAGTCCCGAATTCCGTTCACACTCGACCCGGGCAAGAAAATTCCAAAAAAAAATAGCAAAAAAATTCAAAAAATTAAAAAAACTCTTTCCGGCATTATTTTTAGCCAAAATTGGATGAAATAGGCAGAGAAAAAGAGAAAAAAAATTTAGACCTGAATTCCGTTCATACTCGACCCGTGGAAGGAAAATCCGAAAAAAAATAGCTAAAAAATTCAAGAAATTAAAAAAACTGTTTCCGACATTATTTTTAGCCAAAATTGGATGAGATTGGCGGAGAAAGAGAGAGAAAAATTTTAGACCCGAATTCCATTCATACTGGACCCGAGTATGAAAATTCCGAAAAAAATATAAAAAAAAAATCTAAAAATCAAAAAACCTCTTTTCGGCATTATTTTTAGCCAAAATGGGATGAGCTAGGCCGAGAAAGAGAGAAAAAAAATTTAGACCTGAATTCCGTTCATACTCGACCCGTGGAAGGAAAATCCGAAAAAAATAGCTAAAAAATTCAAGAAATTAAAAAAACTCTTTCCGACATTATTTTTAGCCAAAATGGGATGAGATAGGCAGAGAAAGAGAGAAGACAATTCACGAATTCCGTTCACACTCGACCCGGGCAAGAAAATTCCGAAAAAAATAGAAATAAAAATAAAAAAATTATAAAACCCCTTTCCGGCTGAATTTTTAGCCAAAATGGGATGAGATAGGCCGGGAAAGAGAGAAAAAAAATTTTACTCACGAATTCCGTTCACACTCGACCCGGGCAAGAAAATTCCAAAAAAAATAGCAAATAAATTCAAAAAATTTAAAAAACCCCTTTCCTGCATTATTTTTAGCCAAAAAGGGATGAGATTGGCGGAGAAAGACAGATAAAAATTTTAGACCCGAATTCCGTTCATACTCGACCCGTGGAAGGAAATTCCGAAAAAAATATTTTAAAAATTCAAGAAATTAAAAAAAAAAAACTCTTTCCGGCATTATTTTTAGCCAAAATGGGATGAGATATGCGGAGAAAGAGAGAAAAAATTTTAGTCACGAATTCCGTTCACACTCGATCCGGGCAAGAAAATTCCAAAAAAAATAGCAAAAAAATTCAAAAAATTAAAAAAACCCCTTCCAGCATTATTTTTAGCTAAAACGGGATAAGATAGGCCGAGAAAGAGAGAAAAAAATTTTAGTCCCGAATTTCGTTCACACTCGACCCGGGCAAGAAATTCCAAAAAAAAATAGCAAAAAAATTGAAAAAATTAAAAAAACTCTTTCCGGCAATATTTTTAGCCAAAATGGGATGAAATAGGCAGAGAAAAAGAGAAAAAAATTTAAACCTGAATTCCGTTCATAATCGACTTGTGGAAGGAAAATCCGAAAAAAAATAGCTAAAAAATTCATGAAATTAAAAAAACTCTTTCCGACATTTTTTTTTAGCCAAAATGGGATGAGATAGGTGGAGAAAGAGAGAAAAAAATTTTAGACCCAAATTCCGTTCACACTCGGCCCGGGAAAGAAAATTCCAAAAAAAAATAGCAAATAAATTCAAAAAATTTAAAAAACCCCTTTCCTGCATTATTTTTAGTCAAAAAGGGATGAGATTGGCGGAGAAAGAGAGATAAAAATTTTAGAACCAAATTCCGTTCATACTCGACCCCTGGAAGGAAATTACGAAAAAATAGCTAAAAAATTCAAGAAATTAAAAAAAAAAAACTCTTTTCGGCATTATTTTTAGCCAAAATGGGATGAGATAGGCGGAAAAAGAGAGAAAAAATTTTAGTCAAGAATTCCGTTCACACTCGATCCGGGCAAGAAAATTCCAAAAAAAATAGCAAAAAAATTCAAAAAATTAAAAAAACCCCTTTCCAGCATTATTTTTAGCCAAAACGGGATAAGATAGGCCAAGAAAGGGAGAAAAAAATTTTAGTCCCGAATTCCGTTCACACTCGACCCGGGCAAGAAAATTCCAAAAAAAAATAGCAAAAAAATTCAAAGAATTAAAAAAACTCTTTCCGGCATTATTTTTAGCCAAAATGGGATGAAATAGGCAGAGAAAAAGAGAAAAAAAATTTAGACCTGAATTCCGTTCATACTCGACCCGTGGAAGGAAAATCCGAAAAAAATAGCTAAAAAATTCAAGAAATTAAAAAAACTGTTTCCGACATTATTTTTAGCCGAAATGGGATGACATTGGCGGAGAAAGAGAGAGAAAAATTTTAGACCCGAATTCCATTCATACTGGACCCGAGTATGAAAATTCCGAAAAAAATATAAAAAAAAAATCTAAAAATCAAAAAACCTCTTTTCGGCATTATTTTTAGCCAAAATGGGATGAGCTAGGCCGAGAAAGAGTGAAAAAAAATTTAGACCTGAATTCCGTTCATACTCGACCCGTGGAAGGAAAATCCGAAAAAAATAGCTAAAAAATTCAAGAAATTAAAAAAACTCTTTCCGACATTATTTTTAGCCAAAATGGGATGAGATAGGCCAAGAAAGAGAGAAAAAAATTATAGACCCGAATTCCGTTCATACTCGACCCGGGCAAGAAAATTCCGAAAAAAATAGAAAGAAAAAGAAAAAATTATAAAACCCCTTTCCGGCATAATTTTTAGCCAAAATGGGATGAGATAGGCCGGGAAAGAGAGAAAAAAAATTTTACTCACGAATTCCGTTCACACTCGACCCGGGCAAGAAAATTCCAAAAAAAATAGCAAAAAAATTCAAAAAATTAAAAAACCCCTTTCCGGCATTATTTTTAGCCATAACGGGATGAAATAGGCGGAGAAAGAGAGAAAAAAATTTTAGGCCCGAATTCCGTTCAAACTCGACACGGGCAAGAAAATTCCGAAAAAAATAGAAAAAAAATCAAAAAAGTAAAAAACCTATTTCCGACAGTATTTTTAGCCAAAACGGGATACGATAGGGCGAGAAAGAGAGAAAAAAATTTTACTCCCGAATTCTGTTCCTACCCAACCCGAGCAAGAAAATGCCAAATAAAAAATAGTAAAAAAAATTCAAAAAATTAAAAAAGTTAATTCCGACATTATTTCTATCCAAAACGGGTTGGGAGAGGCCAAGAAAGAGAAAAAAAAATTTTATTCCTGGATTCCGTTCATATTCGACCCGTGCAAGGAAATTCCGAAAAAAAAAGCTAAAAAATTCAAGAAATTAAAAAAACCCTTTCTGGCATTATTTTTAGCCAAAACGGGATAAGATAGACTGAGAAAGAGAGAAAAAAAATTTTAGACCCAAATTCCGTTCACACTCGACCCGGGAAAGAAAATTCCAAAAAAAAATAGCAAATAAATTCAAAAAATTTAAAAAACCCCTTTCCTATATTATTTTTAGCCAAAAAGGGATGAGATTGGCGGAGAAAGAGAGATAAAAATTTTAGACCCTAATTCCATTCATACTCGACCCGATTATGAAAATTCCGAAAAAAATATAAAAAAAAAATCTAAAAATCAAAAAACCGCTTTCCGGCATTATTTTTAGCCAAAATGGGATGAGCTAGGCTGAGAAAGAGAGAAAAAAAAATATAGACCTGAATTCCGTTCATACTCGACCCGTGGAAGGAAAATCCGAAAAAAATAGCTAAAAAATTCAAGAAATTAAAAAAACTCTTTCCGACATTATTTTTAGCCAAAATGGGATGAGATAGGTCGAGAAAGAGAGAAAAAAATTTTAGACCCGAATTCCGTTCATACTCGTCCCGGGCAAGAAAATTCCGAAAAAAATAGAAATAAAAATACATAAATTATAAAACCCCTTTCCGGCATAATTTTTAGCCAAAATGGGATGAGATAGGCCGGGAAAGAGAGAAAAAAAATTTTACTCACGAATTCCGTTCACACTCAATCCGGGCAAGAAAATTCCAAAAAAATAGCAAAAAATTCAAAAAATTAAAAAACCCCTTTCCGGCATTATTTTTAGCCATAACGGGATGAAATAGGCGGAGAAAGAGAGAAAAAAATTTTAGACCCGAATTCTGTTCAAACTCGACACGGGCAAGAAAATTCCGAAAAAAATAGAAAAAAAATCAAAAAAGTAAAAAACCTATTTCCGACAGTATTTTTAGCCAAAACGGGATACGATAGGGCGAGAAAGAGAGAAAAAAATTTTACTCCCGAATTCTGTTCCAACCCAACCCGAGCAAGAAAATGCCAAATAAAATATATTAAAAAAAATTCAAAAAATTAAAAAAGTTAATTCCGACATTATTTCTATCCAAAACGGGTTGGGAGATGCCAAGAAAGAGAAAAAAGAAATTTTATTCCTGGACTCCGTTCATATTCGACCCGTGCAAGGAAATTCCGAAAAAAAAAAGCTAAAAAATTCAAGAATTTAAAAAAACCCTTTCTGGCATTATTTTTAGCTAAAACGGGATAAGATAGACTGAGAAAGAGAAAAAAAAATTTTAGTCCCGAATTCCGTTCACACTCGACCCGGGCAAGAAAATTCAAAAAAAAAATAGCAAAAAAATTCAAAAAATTAAAAAAACTCTTTCCGGCATTATTTTTAGCCAAAATTGGATGAAATAGGCAGAGAAAAAGAGAAAAAAAATTTAGACCTGAATTCCGTTCATACTCGACCCGTGGAAGGAAAATCCGAAAAAAAATAGCTAAAAAATTCAAGAAATTAAAAAAACTGTTTCCGACATTATTTTTAGCCAAAATTGGATGAGATTGGCGGAGAAAGAGAGAGAAAAATTTTAGACCCGAATTCCATTCATACTGGACCCGAGTATGAAAATTCCGAAAAAAATATAAAAAAAAAATCTAAAAATCAAAAAACCTCTTTTCGGCATTATTTTTAGCCAAAATGGGATGAGCTAGGCCGAGAAAGAGAGAAAAAAAATTTAGACCTGAATTCCGTTCATACTCGACCCGTGGAAGGAAAATCCGAAAAAAATAGCTAAAAAATTCAAGAAATTAAAAAAACTCTTTCCGACATTATTTTTAGCCAAAATGGGATGAGATAGGTCGAGAAAGAGAGAAAAAAATTTTAGACCCGAATTCCGTTCATACTCGTCCCGGGCAAGAAAATTCCGAAAAAAATAGAAATAAAAATACATAAATTATAAAACCCCTTTCCGGCATAATTTTTAGCCAAAATGGGATGAGATAGGCCGGGAAAGAGAGAAAAAAAATTTTACTCACGAATTCCGTTCACACTCAATCCGGGCAAGAAAATTCCAAAAAAATAGCAAAAAATTCAAAAAATTAAAAAACCCCTTTCCGGCATTATTTTTAGCCATAACGGGATGAAATAGGCGGAGAAAGAGAGAAAAAAATTTTAGACCCGAATTCTGTTCAAACTCGACACGGGCAAGAAAATTCCGAAAAAAATAGAAAAAAAATCAAAAAAGTAAAAAACCTATTTCCGACAGTATTTTTAGCCAAAACGGGATACGATAGGGCGAGAAAGAGAGAAAAAAATTTTACTCCCGAATTCTGTTCCTACCCAACCCGAGCAAGAAAATGCCAAATAAAATATATTAAAAAAAATTCAAAAAATTAAAAAAGTTAATTCCGACATTATTTCTATCCAAAACGGGTTGGGAGATGCCAAGAAAGAGAAAAAAGAAATTTTATTCCTGGACTCCGTTCATATTCGACCCGTGCAAGGAAATTCCGAAAAAAAAAAGCTAAAAAATTCAAGAATTTAAAAAAACCCTTTCTGGCATTATTTTTAGCTAAAACGGGATAAGATAGACTGAGAAAGAGAAAAAAAAATTTTAGTCCCGAATTCCGTTCACACTCGACCCGGGCAAGAAAATTCCAAAAAAAAATAGCAAAAAAATTCAAAAAATTAAAAAAACTCTTTCCGGCATTATTTTTAGCCAAAATTGGATGAAATAGGCAGAGAAAAAGAGAAAAAAAATTTAGACCTGAATTCCGTTCATACTCGACCCGTGGAAGGAAAATCCGAAAAAAAATAGCTAAAAAATTCAAGAAATTAAAAAAACTGTTTCCGACATTATTTTTAGCCAAAATTGGATGAGATTGGCGGAGAAAGAGAGAGAAAAATTTTAGACCCGAATTCCATTCATACTGGACCCGAGTATGAAAATTCCGAAAAAAATATAAAAAAAAAATCTAAAAATCAAAAAACCTCTTTTCGGCATTATTTTTGGCCAAAATGGGATGAGCTAGGCCGAGAAAGAGAGAAAAAAAATTTAGACCTGAATTCCGTTCATACTCGACCCGTGGAAGGAAAATCCGAAAAAAATAGCTAAAAAATTCAAGAAATTAAAAAAACTCTTTCCGACATTATTTTTAGCCAAAATGGGATGAGATAGGCAGAGAAAGAGAGAAGACAATTTAATTCACGAATTCCGTTCACACTCGACCCGGGCAAGAAAATTCCGAAAAAAATAGAAATAAAAATAAAAAAATTATAAAACCCCTTTCCGGCTGAATTTTTAGCCAAAATGGGATGAGATAGGCCGGGAAAGAGAGAAAAAAAATTTTACTCACGAATTCCGTTCACACTCGACCCGGGCAAGAAAATTCCAAAAAAAATAGCAAATAAATTCAAAAAATTTAAAAAACCCCTTTCCTGCATTATTTTTAGCCAAAAAGGGATGAGATTGGCGGAGAAAGACAGATAAAAATTTTAGACCCGAATTCCGTTCATACTCGACCCGTGGAAGGAAATTCCGAAAAAAATATTTTAAAAATTCAAGAAATTAAAAAAAAAAAACTCTTTCCGGCATTATTTTTAGCCAAAATGGGATGAGATATGCGGAGAAAGAGAGAAAAAATTTTAGTCACGAATTCCGTTCACACTCGATCCGGGCAAGAAAATTCCAAAAAAAATAGCAAAAAAATTCAAAAAATTAAAAAAACCCCTTCCAGCATTATTTTTAGCTAAAACGGGATAAGATAGGCCGAGAAAGAGAGAAAAAAATTTTAGTCCCGAATTTCGTTCACACTCGACCCGGGCAAGAAATTCCAAAAAAAAATAGCAAAAAAATTGAAAAAATTAAAAAAACTCTTTCCGGCAATATTTTTAGCCAAAATGGGATGAAATAGGCAGAGAAAAGGAGAAAAAAATTTAAACCTGAATTCCGTTCATAATCGACTTGTGGAAGGAAAATCCGAAAAAAAATAGCTAAAAAATTCATGAAATTAAAAAAACTCTTTCCGACATTTTTTTTTAGCCAAAATGGGATGAGATAGGTGGAGAAAGAGAGAAAAAAATTTTAGACCCAAATTCCGTTCACACTCGGCCCGGGAAAGAAAATTCCAAAAAAAAATAGCAAATAAATTCAAAAAATTTAAAAAACCCCTTTCCTGCATTATTTTTAGTCAAAAAGGGATGAGATTGGCGGAGAAAGAGAGATAAAAATTTTAGAACCAAATTCCGTTCATACTCGACCCCTGGAAGGAAATTACGAAAAAATAGCTAAAAAATTCAAGAAATTAAAAAAAAAAACTCTTTTCGGCATTATTTTTAGCCAAAATGGGATGAGATAGGCGGAAAAAGAGAGAAAAAATTTTAGTCAAGAATTCCGTTCACACTCGATCCGGGCAAGAAAATTCCAAAAAAAATAGCAAAAAAATTCAAAAAATTAAAAAAACCCCTTTCCAGCATTATTTTTAGCCAAAACGGGATAAGATAGGCCAAGAAAGGGAGAAAAAAATTTTAGTCCCGAATTCCGTTCACACTCGACCCGGGCAAGAAAATTCCAAAAAAAAATAGCAAAAAAATTCAAAAAATTAAAAAAACTCTTTCCGGCATTATTTTTAGCCAAAATTGGATGAAATAGGCAGAGAAAAAGAGAAAAAAAATTTAGACCTGAATTCCGTTCATACTCGACCCGTGGAAGGAAAATCCGAAAAAAAATAGCTAAAAAATTCAAGAAATTAAAAAAACTGTTTCCGACATTATTTTTAGCCAAAATTGGATGAGATTGGCGGAGAAAGAGAGAGAAAAATTTTAGACCCGAATTCCATTCATACTGGACCCGAGTATGAAAATTCCGAAAAAAATATAAAAAAAAAATCTAAAAATCAAAAAACCTCTTTTCGGCATTATTTTTAGCCAAAATGGGATGAGCTAGGCCGAGAAAGAGAGAAAAAAAATTTAGACCTGAATTCCGTTCATACTCGACCCGTGGAAGGAAAATCCGAAAAAAATAGCTAAAAAATTCAAGAAATTAAAAAAACTCTTTCCGACATTATTTTTAGCCAAAATGGGATGAGATAGGCAGAGAAAGAGAGAAGACAATTTAATTCACGAATTCCGTTCACACTCGACCCGGGCAAGAAAATTCCGAAAAAAATAGAAATAAAAATAAAAAAATTATAAAACCCCTTTCCGGCTGAATTTTTAGCCAAAATGGGATGAGATAGGCCGGGAAAGAGAGAAAAAAAATTTTACTCACGAATTCCGTTCACACTCGACCCGGGCAAGAAAATTCCAAAAAAAATAGCAAATAAATTCAAAAAATTTAAAAAACCCCTTTCCTGCATTATTTTTAGCCAAAAAGGGATGAGATTGGCGGAGAAAGACAGATAAAAATTTTAGACCCGAATTCCGTTCATACTCGACCCGTGGAAGGAAATTCCGAAAAAAATATTTTAAAAATTCAAGAAATTAAAAAAAAAAAACTCTTTCCGGCATTATTTTTAGCCAAAATGGGATGAGATATGCGGAGAAAGAGAGAAAAAATTTTAGTCACGAATTCCGTTCACACTCGATCCGGGCAAGAAAATTCCAAAAAAAATAGCAAAAAAATTCAAAAAATTAAAAAAACCCCTTCCAGCATTATTTTTAGCTAAAACGGGATAAGATAGGCCGAGAAAGAGAGAAAAAAATTTTAGTCCCGAATTTCGTTCACACTCGACCCGGGCAAGAAATTCCAAAAAAAAATAGCAAAAAAATTGAAAAAATTAAAAAAACTCTTTCCGGCAATATTTTTAGCCAAAATGGGATGAAATAGGCAGAGAAAAAGAGAAAAAAATTTAAACCTGAATTCCGTTCATAATCGACTTGTGGAAGGAAAATCCGAAAAAAAATAGCTAAAAAATTCATGAAATTAAAAAAACTCTTTCCGACATTTTTTTTTAGCCAAAATGGGATGAGATAGGTGGAGAAAGAGAGAAAAAAATTTTAGACCCAAATTCCGTTCACACTCGGCCCGGGAAAGAAAATTCCAAAAAAAAATAGCAAATAAATTCAAAAAATTTAAAAAACCCCTTTCCTGCATTATTTTTAGTCAAAAAGGGATGAGATTGGCGGAGAAAGAGAGATAAAAATTTTAGAACCAAATTCCGTTCATACTCGACCCCTGGAAGGAAATTACGAAAAAATAGCTAAAAAATTCAAGAAATTAAAAAAAAAAAACTCTTTTCGGCATTATTTTTAGCCAAAATGGGATGAGATAGGCGGAAAAAGAGAGAAAAAATTTTAGTCAAGAATTCCGTTCACACTCGATCCGGGCAAGAAAATTCCAAAAAAAATAGCAAAAAAATTCAAAAAATTAAAAAAACCCCTTTCCAGCATTATTTTTAGCCAAAACGGGATAAGATAGGCCAAGAAAGGGAGAAAAAAATTTTAGTCCCGAATTCCGTTCACACTCGACCCGGGCAAGAAAATTCCAAAAAAAAATAGCAAAAAAATTCAAAGAATTAAAAAAACTCTTTCCGGCATTATTTTTAGCCAAAATGGGATGAAATAGGCAGAGAAAAAGAGAAAAAAAATTTAGACCTGAATTCCGTTCATACTCGACCCGTGGAAGGAAAATCCAAAAAAAATAGCTAAAAAATTCAAGAAATTAAAAAAACTGTTTCCGACATTATTTTTAGCCGAAATGGGATGACATTGGCGGAGAAAGAGAGAGAAAAATTTTAGACCCGAATTCCATTCATACTGGACCCGAGTATGAAAATTCCGAAAAAAATATAAAAAAAAAATCTAAAAATCAAAAAACCTCTTTTCGGCATTATTTTTAGCCAAAATGGGATGAGCTAGGCCGAGAAAGAGTGAAAAAAAATTTAGACCTGAATTCCGTTCATACTCGACCCGTGGAAGGAAAATCCGAAAAAAATAGCTAAAAAATTCAAGAAATTAAAAAAACTCTTTCCGACATTATTTTTAGCCAAAATGGGATGAGATAGGCCAAGAAAGAGAGAAAAAAATTATAGACCCGAATTCCGTTCATACTCGACCCGGGCAAGAAAATTCCGAAAAAAATAGAAAGAAAAAGAAAAAATTATAAAACCCCTTTCCGGCATAATTTTTAGCCAAAATGGGATGAGATAGGCCGGGAAAGAGAGAAAAAAAATTTTACTCACGAATTCCGTTCACACTCGACCCGGGCAAGAAAATTCCAAAAAAAATAGCAAAAAAATTCAAAAAATTAAAAAACCCCTTTCCGGCATTATTTTTAGCCATAACGGGATGAAATAGGCGGAGAAAGAGAGAAAAAAATTTTAGGCCCGAATTCCGTTCAAACTCGACACGGGCAAGAAAATTCCGAAAAAAATAGAAAAAAAATCAAAAAAGTAAAAAACCTATTTCCGACAGTATTTTTAGCCAAAACGGGATACGATAGGGCGAGAAAGAGAGAAAAAAATTTTACTCCCGAATTCTGTTCCTACCCAACCCGAGCAAGAAAATGCCAAATAAAAAATAGTAAAAAAAATTCAAAAAATTAAAAAAGTTAATTCCGACATTATTTCTATCCAAAACGGGTTGGGAGAGGCCAAGAAAGAGAAAAAAAAATTTTATTCCTGGATTCCGTTCATATTCGACCCGTGCAAGGAAATTCCGAAAAAAAAAGCTAAAAAATTCAAGAAATTAAAAAAACCCTTTCTGGCATTATTTTTAGCCAAAACGGGATAAGATAGACTGAGAAAGAGAGAAAAAAAATTTTAGACCCAAATTCCGTTCACACTCGACCCGGGAAAGAAAATTCCAAAAAAAAATAGCAAATAAATTCAAAAAATTTAAAAAACCCCTTTCCTATATTATTTTTAGCCAAAAAGGGATGAGATTGGCGGAGAAAGAGAGATAAAAATTTTAGACCCTAATTCCATTCATACTCGACCCGATTATGAAAATTCCGAAAAAAATATAAAAAAAAAATCTAAAAATCAAAAAACCGCTTTCCGGCATTATTTTTAGCCAAAATGGGATGAGCTAGGCTGAGAAAGAGAGAAAAAAAAATATAGACCTGAATTCCGTTCATACTCGACCCGTGGAAGGAAAATCCGAAAAAAATAGCTAAAAAATTCAAGAAATTAAAAAAACTCTTTCCGACATTATTTTTAGCCAAAATGGGATGAGATAGGTCGAGAAAGAGAGAAAAAAATTTTAGACCCGAATTCCGTTCATACTCGTCCCGGGCAAGAAAATTCCGAAAAAAATAGAAATAAAAATACATAAATTATAAAACCCCTTTCCGGCATAATTTTTAGCCAAAATGGGATGAGATAGGCCGGGAAAGAGAGAAAAAAAATTTTACTCACGAATTCCGTTCACACTCAATCCGGGCAAGAAAATTCCAAAAAAATAGCAAAAAATTCAAAAAATTAAAAAACCCCTTTCCGGCATTATTTTTAGCCATAACGGGATGAAATAGGCGGAGAAAGAGAGAAAAAAATTTTAGACCCGAATTCTGTTCAAACTCGACACGGGCAAGAAAATTCCGAAAAAAATAGAAAAAAAATCAAAAAAGTAAAAAACCTATTTCCGACAGTATTTTTAGCCAAAACGGGATACGATAGGGCGAGAAAGAGAGAAAAAAATTTTACTCCCGAATTCTGTTCCTACCCAACCCGAGCAAGAAAATGCCAAATAAAATATATTAAAAAAAATTCAAAAAATTAAAAAAGTTAATTCCGACATTATTTCTATCCAAAACGGGTTGGGAGATGCCAAGAAAGAGAAAAAAGAAATTTTATTCCTGGACTCCGTTCATATTCGACCCGTGCAAGGAAATTCCGAAAAAAAAAAGCTAAAAAATTCAAGAATTTAAAAAAACCCTTTCTGGCATTATTTTTAGCTAAAACGGGATAAGATAGACTGAGAAAGAGAAAAAAAAATTTTAGTCCCGAATTCCGTTCACACTCGACCCGGGCAAGAAAATTCCAAAAAAAAATAGCAAAAAAATTCAAAAAATTAAAAAAACTCTTTCCGGCATTATTTTTAGCCAAAATTGGATGAAATAGGCAGAGAAAAAGAGAAAAAAAATTTAGACCTGAATTCCGTTCATACTCGACCCGTGGAAGGAAAATCCGAAAAAAAATAGCTAAAAAATTCAAGAAATTAAAAAAACTGTTTCCGACATTATTTTTAGCCAAAATTGGATGAGATTGGCGGAGAAAGAGAGAGAAAAATTTTAGACCCGAATTCCATTCATACTGGACCCGAGTATGAAAATTCCGAAAAAAATATAAAAAAAAAATCTAAAAATCAAAAAACCTCTTTTCGGCATTATTTTTAGCCAAAATGGGATGAGCTAGGCCGAGAAAGAGAGAAAAAAAATTTAGACCTGAATTCCGTTCATACTCGACCCGTGGAAGGAAAATCCGAAAAAAATAGCTAAAAAATTCAAGAAATTAAAAAAACTCTTTCCGACATTATTTTTAGCCAAAATGGGATGAGATAGGCAGAGAAAGAGAGAAGACAATTTAATTCACGAATTCCGTTCACACTCGACCCGGGCAAGAAAATTCCGAAAAAAATAGAAATAAAAATAAAAAAATTATAAAACCCCTTTCCGGCTGAATTTTTAGCCAAAATGGGATGAGATAGGCCGGGAAAGAGAGAAAAAAAATTTTACTCACGAATTCCGTTCACACTCGACCCGGGCAAGAAAATTCCAAAAAAAATAGCAAATAAATTCAAAAAATTTAAAAAACCCCTTTCCTGCATTATTTTTAGCCAAAAAGGGATGAGATTGGCGGAGAAAGACAGATAAAAATTTTAGACCCGAATTCCGTTCATACTCGACCCGTGGAAGGAAATTCCGAAAAAAATATTTTAAAAATTCAAGAAATTAAAAAAAAAAAACTCTTTCCGGCATTATTTTTAGCCAAAATGGGATGAGATATGCGGAGAAAGAGAGAAAAAATTTTAGTCACGAATTCCGTTCACACTCGATCCGGGCAAGAAAATTCCAAAAAAAATAGCAAAAAAATTCAAAAAATTAAAAAAACCCCTTCCAGCATTATTTTTAGCTAAAACGGGATAAGATAGGCCGAGAAAGAGAGAAAAAAATTTTAGTCCCGAATTTCGTTCACACTCGACCCGGGCAAGAAATTCCAAAAAAAAATAGCAAAAAAATTGAAAAAATTAAAAAAACTCTTTCCGGCAATATTTTTAGCCAAAATGGGATGAAATAGGCAGAGAAAAAGAGAAAAAAATTTAAACCTGAATTCCGTTCATAATCGACTTGTGGAAGGAAAATCCGAAAAAAAATAGCTAAAAAATTCATGAAATTAAAAAAACTCTTTCCGACATTTTTTTTTAGCCAAAATGGGATGAGATAGGTGGAGAAAGAGAGAAAAAAATTTTAGACCCAAATTCCGTTCACACTCGGCCCGGGAAAGAAAATTCCAAAAAAAAATAGCAAATAAATTCAAAAAATTTAAAAAACCCCTTTCCTGCATTATTTTTAGTCAAAAAGGGATGAGATTGGCGGAGAAAGAGAGATAAAAATTTTAGAACCAAATTCCGTTCATACTCGACCCCTGGAAGGAAATTACGAAAAAATAGCTAAAAAATTCAAGAAATTAAAAAAAAAAAACTCTTTTCGGCATTATTTTTAGCCAAAATGGGATGAGATAGGCGGAAAAAGAGAGAAAAAATTTTAGTCAAGAATTCCGTTCACACTCGATCCGGGCAAGAAAATTCCAAAAAAAATAGAAAAAAAATTCAAAAAATTAAAAAAACCCCTTTCCAGCATTATTTTTAGCCAAAACGGGATAAGATAGGCCAAGAAAGGGAGAAAAAAATTTTAGTCCCGAATTCCGTTCACACTCGACCCGGGCAAGAAAATTCCAAAAAAAAATAGCAAAAAAATTCAAAGAATTAAAAAAACTCTTTCCGGCATTATTTTTAGCCAAAATGGGATGAAATAGGCAGAGAAAAAGAGAAAAAAAATTTAGACCTGAATTCCGTTCATACTCGACCCGTGGAAGGAAAATCCGAAAAAAATAGCTAAAAAATTCAAGAAATTAAAAAAACTGTTTCCGACATTATTTTTAGCCGAAATGGGATGACATTGGCGGAGAAAGAGAGAGAAAAATTTTAGACCCGAATTCCATTCATACTGGACCCGAGTATGAAAATTCCGAAAAAAATATAAAAAAAAAATCTAAAAATCAAAAAACCTCTTTTCGGCATTATTTTTAGCCAAAATGGGATGAGCTAGGCCGAGAAAGAGTGAAAAAAAATTTAGACCTGAATTCCGTTCATACTCGACCCGTGGAAGGAAAATCCGAAAAAAATAGCTAAAAAATTCAAGAAATTAAAAAAACTCTTTCCGACATTATTTTTAGCCAAAATGGGATGAGATAGGCAGAGAAAGAGAGAAGACAATTTAATTCACGAATTCCGTTCACACTCGACCCGGGCAAGAAAATTCCGAAAAAAATAGAAATAAAAATAAAAAAATTATAAAACCCCTTTCCGGCTGAATTTTTAGCCAAAATGGGATGAGATAGGCCGGGAAAGAGAGAAAAAAAATTTTACTCACGAATTCCGTTCACACTCGTCCCGGGCAAGAAAATTCCAAAAAAAATAGCAAATAAATTCAAAATATTTAAAAAACCCCTTTCCTGCATTATTTTTAGCCAAAAAGGGATGAGATTGGCGGAGAAAGACAGATAAAAATTTTAGACCCGAATTCCGTTCATACTCGACCCGTGGAAGGAAATTCCGAAAAAAATATTTTAAAAATTCAAGAAATTAAAAAAAAAAAACTCTTTCCGGCATTATTTTTAGCCAAAATGGGATGAGATATGCGGAGAAAGAGAGAAAAAATTTTAGTCACGAATTCCGTTCACACTCGATCCGGGCAAGAAAATTCCAAAAAAAATAGCAAAAAAATTCAAAAAATTAAAAAAACCCCTTCCAGCATTATTTTTAGCTAAAACGGGATAAGATAGGCCGAGAAAGAGAGAAAAAAATTTTAGTCCCGAATTTCGTTCACACTCGACCCGGGCAAGAAATTCCAAAAAAAAATAGCAAAAAAATTGAAAAAATTAAAAAAACTCTTTCCGGCAATATTTTTAGCCAAAATGGGATGAAATAGGCAGAGAAAAAGAGAAAAAAATTTAAACCTGAATTCCGTTCATAATCGACTTGTGGAAGGAAAATCCGAAAAAAAATAGCTAAAAAATTCATGAAATTAAAAAAACTCTTTCCGACATTTTTTTTTAGCCAAAATGGGATGAGATAGGTGGAGAAAGAGAGAAAAAAATTTTAGACCCAAATTCCGTTCACACTCGGCCCGGGAAAGAAAATTCCAAAAAAAAATAGCAAATAAATTCAAAAAATTTAAAAAACCCCTTTCCTGCATTATTTTTAGTCAAAAAGGGATGAGATTGGCGGAGAAAGAGAGATAAAAATTTTAGAACCAAATTCCGTTCATACTCGACCCCTGGAAGGAAATTACGAAAAAATAGCTAAAAAATTCAAGAAATTAAAAAAAAAAAACTCTTTTCGGCATTATTTTTAGCCAAAATGGGATGAGATAGGCGGAAAAAGAGAGAAAAAATTTTAGTCAAGAATTCCGTTCACACTCGATCCGGGCAAGAAAATTCCAAAAAAAATAGAAAAAAAATTCAAAAAATTAAAAAAACCCCTTTCCAGCATTATTTTTAGCCAAAACGGGATAAGATAGGCCAAGAAAGGGAGAAAAAAATTTTAGTCCCGAATTCCGTTCACACTCGACCCGGGCAAGAAAATTCCAAAAAAAAATAGCAAAAAAATTCAAAGAATTAAAAAAACTCTTTCCGGCATTATTTTTAGCCAAAATGGGATGAAATAGGCAGAGAAAAAGAGAAAAAAAATTTAGACCTGAATTCCGTTCATACTCGACCCGTGGAAGGAAAATCCGAAAAAAATAGCTAAAAAATTCAAGAAATTAAAAAAACTGTTTCCGACATTATTTTTAGCCGAAATGGGATGACATTGGCGGAGAAAGAGAGAGAAAAATTTTAGACCCGAATTCCATTCATACTGGACCCGAGTATGAAAATTCCGAAAAAAATATAAAAAAAAAATCTAAAAATCAAAAAACCTCTTTTCGGCATTATTTTTAGCCAAAATGGGATGAGCTAGGCCGAGAAAGAGTGAAAAAAAATTTAGACCTGAATTCCGTTCATACTCGACCCGTGGAAGGAAAATCCGAAAAAAATAGCTAAAAAATTCAAGAAATTAAAAAAACTCTTTCCGACATTATTTTTAGCCAAAATGGGATGAGATAGGCAGAGAAAGAGAGAAGACAATTTAATTCACGAATTCCGTTCACACTCGACCCGGGCAAGAAAATTCCGAAAAAAATAGAAATAAAAATAAAAAAATTATAAAACCCCTTTCCGGCTGAATTTTTAGCCAAAATGGGATGAGATAGGCCGGGAAAGAGAGAAAAAAAATTTTACTCACGAATTCCGTTCACACTCGTCCCGGGCAAGAAAATTCCAAAAAAAATAGCAAATAAATTCAAAAAATTTAAAAAACCCCTTTCCTGCATTATTTTTAGCCAAAAAGGGATGAGATTGGCGGAGAAAGACAGATAAAAATTTTAGACCCGAATTCCGTTCATACTCGACCCGTGGAAGGAAATTCCGAAAAAAATATTTTAAAAATTCAAGAAATTAAAAAAAAAAAACTCTTTCCGGCATTATTTTTAGCCAAAATGGGATGAGATATGCGGAGAAAGAGAGAAAAAATTTTAGTCACGAATTCCGTTCACACTCGATCCGGGCAAGAAAATTCCAAAAAAAATAGCAAAAAAATTCAAAAAATTAAAAAAACCCCTTCCAGCATTATTTTTAGCTAAAACGGGATAAGATAGGCCGAGAAAGAGAGAAAAAAATTTTAGTCCCGAATTCCGTTCACACTCGACCCGGGCAAGAAATTCCAAAAAAAAATAGCAAAAAAATTGAAAAAATTAAAAAAACTCTTTCCGGCAATATTTTTAGCCAAAATGGGATGAAATAGGCAGAGAAAAAGAGAAAAAAATTTAAACCTGAATTCCGTTCATAATCGACTTGTGGAAGGAAAATCCGAAAAAAAATAGCTAAAAAATTCATTAAATTAAAAAAACTCTTTCCGACATTTTTTTTTAGCCAAAATGGGATGAGATAGGTGGAGAAAGAGAGAAAAAAATTTTAGACCCAAATTCCGTTCACACTCGGCCCGGGAAAGAAAATTCCAAAAAAAAATAGCAAATAAATTCAAAAAATTTAAAAAACCCCTTTCCTGCATTATTTTTAGTCAAAAAGGGATGAGATTGGCGGAGAAAGAGAGATAAAAATTTTAGAACCAAATTCCGTTCATACTCGACCCCTGGAAGGAAATTACGAAAAAATAGCTAAAAAATTCAAGAAATTAAAAAAAAAAACTCTTTTCGGCATTATTTTTAGCCAAAATGGGATGAGATAGGCGGAAAAAGAGAGAAAAAATTTTAGTCAAGAATTCCGTTCACACTCGATCCGGGCAAGAAAATTCCAAAAAAAATAGCAAAAAAATTCAAAAAATTAAAAAAACCCCTTTCCAGCATTATTTTTAGCCAAAACGGGATAAGATAGGCCAAGAAAGGGAGAAAAAAATTTTAGTCCCGAATTCCGTTCACACTCGACCCGGGCAAGAAAATTCCAAAAAAAAATAGCAAAAAAATTCAAAGAATTAAAAAAACTCTTTCCGGCATTATTTTTAGCCAAAATGGGATGAAATAGGCAGAGAAAAAGAGAAAAAAAATTTAGACCTGAATTCCGTTCATACTCGACCCGTGGAAGGAAAATCCGAAAAAAATAGCTAAAAAATTCAAGAAATTAAAAAAATTGTTTCCGACATTATTTTTAGCCGAAATGGGATGACATTGGCGGAGAAAGAGAGAGAAAAATTTTAGACCCGAATTCCATTCATACTGGACCCGAGTATGAAAATTCCGAAAAAAATATAAAAAAAAAATCTAAAAATCAAAAAACCTCTTTTCGGCATTATTTTTAGCCAAAATGGGATGAGCTAGGCCGAGAAAGAGTGAAAAAAAATTTAGACCTGAATTCCGTTCATACTCGACCCGTGGAAGGAAAATCCGAAAAAAAAAGATAAAAAATTCAAGAAATTAAAAAAACTCTTTCCGACATTATTTTTAGCCAAAATGGGATGAGATAGGCCAAGAAAGAGAGAAAAAAATTATAGACCCGAATTCCGTTCATACTCGACCCGGGCAAGAAAATTCCGAAAAAAATAGAAAGAAAAAGAAAAAATTATAAAACCCCTTTCCGGCATAATTTTTAGCCAAAATGGGATGAGATAGGCCGGGAAAGAGAGAAAAAAAATTTTACTCACAAATTCCGTTCACACTCGACCCGGGCAAGAAAATTCCAAAAAAAATAGCAAAAAAATTCAAAAAATTAAAAAACCCCTTTCCGGCATTATTTTTAGCCATAACGGGATGAAATAGGCGGAGAAAGAGAGAAAAAAATTTTAGGCCCGAATTCCGTTCAAACTCGACACGGGCAAGAAAATTCCGAAAAAAATAGAAAAAAAATCAAAAAAGTAAAAAACCTATTTCCGACAGTATTTTTAGCCAAAACGGGATACGATAGGGCGAGAAAGAGAGAAAAAAATTTTACTCCCGAATTCTGTTCCTACCCAACCCGAGCAAGAAAATGCCAAATAAAAAATAGTAAAAAAAATTCAAAAAATTAAAAAAGTTAATTCCGACATTATTTCTATCCAAAACGGGTTGGGAGAGGCCAAGAAAGAGAAAAAAAAATTTTATTCCTGGATTCCGTTCATATTCGACCCGTGCAAGGAAATTCCGAAAAAAAAAGCTAAAAAATTCAAGAAATTAAAAAAACCCTTTCTGGCATTATTTTTAGCCAAAACGGGATAAGATAGACTGAGAAAGAGAGAAAAAAAATTTTAGACCCAAATTCCGTTCACACTCGACCCGGGAAAGAAAATTCCAAAAAAAAATAGCAAATAAATTCAAAAAATTTAAAAAACCCCTTTCCTATATTATTTTTAGCCAAAAAGGGATGAGATTGGCGGAGAAAGAGAGATAAAAATTTTAGACCCTAATTCCATTCATACTCGACCCGATTATGAAAATTCCGAAAAAAATATAAAAAAAAAAATCTAAAAATCAAAAAACCGCTTTCCGGCATTATTTTTAGCCAAAATGGGATGAGCTAGGCTGAGAAAGAGAGAAAAAAAAATTTAGACCTGAATTCCGTTCATACTCGACCCGTGGAAGGAAAATCCGAAAAAAATAGCTAAAAAATTCAAGAAATTAAAAAAACTCTTTCCGACATTATTTTTAGCCAAAATGGGATGAGATAGGTCGAGAAAGAGAGAAAAAAATTTTAGACCCGAATTCCGTTCATACTCGTCCCGGGCAAGAAAATTCCGAAAAAAATAGAAATAAAAATACATAAATTATAAAACCCCTTTCCGGCATAATTTTTAGCCAAAATGGGATGAGATAGGCCGGGAAAGAGAGAAAAAAAATTTTACTCACGAATTCCGTTCACACTCAATCCGGGCAAGAAAATTCCAAAAAAATAGCAAAAAATTCAAAAAATTAAAAAACCCCTTTCCGGCATTATTTTTAGCCATAACGGGATGAAATAGGCGGAGAAAGAGAGAAAAAAATTTTAGACCCGAATTCTATTCAAACTCGACACGGGCAAGAAAATTCCGAAAAAAATAGAAAAAAAATCAAAAAAGTAAAAAACCTATTTCCGACAGTATTTTTAGCCAAAACGGGATACGATAGGGCGAGAAAGAGAGAAAAAAATTTTACTCCCGAATTCTGTTCCTACCCAACCCGAGCAAGAAAATGCCAAATAAAATATATTAAAAAAAATTCAAAAAATTAAAAAAGTTAATTCCGACATTATTTCTATCCAAAACGGGTTGGGAGATGCCAAGAAAGAGAAAAAAGAAATTTTATTCCTGGACTCCGTTCATATTCGACCCGTGCAAGGAAATTCCGAAAAAAAAAAGCTAAAAAATTCAAGAATTTAAAAAAACCCTTTCTGGCATTATTTTTAGCTAAAACGGGATAAGATAGACTGAGAAAGAGAAAAAAAAATTTTAGTCCCGAATTCCGTTCACACTCGACCCGGGCAAGAAAATTCCAAAAAAAAATAGCAAAAAAATTCAAAAAATTAAAAAAACTCTTTCCGGCATTATTTTTAGCCAAAATTGGATGAAATAGGCAGAGAAAAAGAGAAAAAAAATTTAGACCTGAATTCCGTTCATACTCGACCCGTGGAAGGAAAATCCGAAAAAAAATAGCTAAAAAATTCAAGAAATTAAAAAAACTGTTTCCGACATTATTTTTAGCCAAAATTGGATGAGATTGGCGGAGAAAGAGAGAGAAAAATTTTAGACCCGAATTCCATTCATACTGGACCCGAGTATGAAAATTCCGAAAAAAATATAAAAAAAAATCTAAAAATCAAAAAACCTCTTTTCGGCATTATTTTTAGCCAAAATGGGATGAGCTAGGCCGAGAAAGAGAGAAAAAAAATTTAGACCTGAATTCCGTTCATACTCGACCCGTGGAAGGAAAATCCGAAAAAAATAGCTAAAAAATTCAAGAAATTAAAAAAACTCTTTCCGACATTATTTTTAGCCAAAATGGGATGAGATAGGCAGAGAAAGAGAGAAGACAATTTAATTCACGAATTCCGTTCACACTCGACCCGGGCAAGAAAATTCCGAAAAAAATAGAAATAAAAATAAAAAAATTATAAAACCCCTTTCCGGCTGAATTTTTAGCCAAAATGGGATGAGATAGGCCGGGAAAGAGAGAAAAAAAATTTTACTCACGAATTCCGTTCACACTCGACCCGGGCAAGAAAATTCCAAAAAAAATAGCAAATAAATTCAAAAAATTTAAAAAACCCCTTTCCTGCATTATTTTTAGCCAAAAAGGGATGAGATTGGCGGAGAAAGACAGATAAAAATTTTAGACCCGAATTCCGTTCATACTCGACCCGTGGAAGGAAATTCCGAAAAAAATATTTTAAAAATTCAAGAAATTAAAAAAAAAAAACTCTTTCCGGCATTATTTTTAGCCAAAATGGGATGAGATATGCGGAGAAAGAGAGAAAAAATTTTAGTCACGAATTCCGTTCACACTCGATCCGGGCAAGAAAATTCCAAAAAAAATAGCAAAAAAATTCAAAAAATTAAAAAAACCCCTTCCAGCATTATTTTTAGCTAAAACGGGATAAGATAGGCCGAGAAAGAGAGAAAAAAATTTTAGTCCCGAATTTCGTTCACACTCGACCCGGGCAAGAAATTCCAAAAAAAAATAGCAAAAAAATTGAAAAAATTAAAAAAACTCTTTCCGGCAATATTTTTAGCCAAAATGGGATGAAATAGGCAGAGAAAAAGAGAAAAAAATTTAAACCTGAATTCCGTTCATAATCGACTTGTGGAAGGAAAATCCGAAAAAAAATAGCTAAAAAATTCATGAAATTAAAAAAACTCTTTCCGACATTTTTTTTTAGCCAAAATGGGATGAGATAGGTGGAGAAAGAGAGAAAAAAATTTTAGACCCAAATTCCGTTCACACTCGGCCCGGGAAAGAAAATTCCAAAAAAAAATAGCAAATAAATTCAAAAAATTTAAAAAACCCCTTTCCTGCATTATTTTTAGTCAAAAAGGGATGAGATTGGCGGAGAAAGAGAGATAAAAATTTTAGAACCAAATTCCGTTCATACTCGACCCCTGGAAGGAAATTACGAAAAAATAGCTAAAAAATTCAAGAAATTAAAAAAAAAAAACTCTTTTCGGCATTATTTTTAGCCAAAATGGGATGAGATAGGCGGAAAAAGAGAGAAAAAATTTTAGTCAAGAATTCCGTTCACACTCGATCCGGGCAAGAAAATTCCAAAAAAAATAGCAAAAAAATTCAAAAAATTAAAAAAACCCCTTTCCAGCATTATTTTTAGCCAAAACGGGATAAGATAGGCCAAGAAAGGGAGAAAAAAATTTTAGTCCCGAATTCCGTTCACACTCGACCCGGGCAAGAAAATTCCAAAAAAAAATAGCAAAAAAATTCAAAGAATTAAAAAAACTCTTTCCGGCATTATTTTTAGCCAAAATGGGATGAAATAGGCAGAGAAAAAGAGAAAAAAAATTTAGACCTGAATTCCGTTCATACTCGACCCGTGGAAGGAAAATCCGAAAAAAATAGCTAAAAAATTCAAGAAATTAAAAAAACTGTTTCCGACATTATTTTTAGCCGAAATGGGATGACATTGGCGGAGAAAGAGAGAGAAAAATTTTAGACCCGAATTCCATTCATACTGGACCCGAGTATGAAAATTCCGAAAAAAATATAAAAAAAAAATCTAAAAATCAAAAAACCTCTTTTCGGCATTATTTTTAGCCAAAATGGGATGAGCTAGGCCGAGAAAGAGTGAAAAAAAATTTAGACCTGAATTCCGTTCATACTCG
This sequence comes from Quercus berberidifolia, assembly GCA_028535905.1. Classification (NCBI taxonomy): domain Eukaryota; kingdom Viridiplantae; phylum Streptophyta; class Magnoliopsida; order Fagales; family Fagaceae; genus Quercus; species Quercus berberidifolia. The sequence goes on from JAPQVW010000023.1 coordinate 183,153, forward strand.
ACCCGTGGAAGGAAAATCCGAAAAAAATAGCTAAAAAATTCAAGAAATTAAAAAAACTCTTTCCGACATTATTTTTAGCCAAAATGGGATGAGATAGGCCAAGAAAGAGAGAAAAAAATTATAGACCCGAATTCCGTTCATACTCGACCCGGGCAAGAAAATTCCGAAAAAAATAGAAAGAAAAAGAAAAAATTATAAAACCCCTTTCCGGCATAATTTTTAGCCAAAATGGGATGAGATAGGCCGGGAAAGAGAGAAAAAAAATTTTACTCACGAATTCCGTTCACACTCGACCCGGGCAAGAAAATTCCAAAAAAAATAGCAAAAAAATTCAAAAAATTAAAAAACCCCTTTCCGGCATTATTTTTAGCCATAACGGGATGAAATAGGCGGAGAAAGAGAGAAAAAAATTTTAGGCCCGAATTCCGTTCAAACTCGACACGGGCAAGAAAATTCCGAAAAAAATAGAAAAAAAATCAAAAAAGTAAAAAACCTATTTCCGACAGTATTTTTAGCCAAAACGGGATACGATAGGGCGAGAAAGAGAGAAAAAAATTTTACTCCCGAATTCTGTTCCTACCCAACCCGAGCAAGAAAATGCCAAATAAAAAATAGTAAAAAAAATTCAAAAAATTAAAAAAGTTAATTCCGACATTATTTCTATCCAAAACGGGTTGGGAGAGGCCAAGAAAGAGAAAAAAAAATTTTATTCCTGGATTCCGTTCATATTCGACCCGTGCAAGGAAATTCCGAAAAAAAAAGCTAAAAAATTCAAGAAATTAAAAAAACCCTTTCTGGCATTATTTTTAGCCAAAACGGGATAAGATAGACTGAGAAAGAGAGAAAAAAAATTTTAGACCCAAATTCCGTTCACACTCGACCCGGGAAAGAAAATTCCAAAAAAAAATAGCAAATAAATTCAAAAAATTTAAAAAACCCCTTTCCTATATTATTTTTAGCCAAAAAGGGATGAGATTGGCGGAGAAAGAGAGATAAAAATTTTAGACCCTAATTCCATTCATACTCGACCCGATTATGAAAATTCCGAAAAAAATATAAAAAAAAAATCTAAAAATCAAAAAACCGCTTTCCGGCATTATTTTTAGCCAAAATGGGATGAGCTAGGCTGAGAAAGAGAGAACAAAAAATATAGACCTGAATTCCGTTCATACTCGACCCGTGGAAGGAAAATCCGAAAAAAATAGCTAAAAAATTCAAGAAATTAAAAAAACTCTTTCCGACATTATTTTTAGCCAAAATGGGATGAGATAGGTCGAGAAAGAGAGAAAAAAATTTTAGACCCGAATTCCGTTCATACTCGTCCCGGGCAAGAAAATTCCGAAAAAAATAGAAATAAAAATACATAAATTATAAAACCCCTTTCCGGCATAATTTTTAGCCAAAATGGGATGAGATAGGCCGGGAAAGAGAGAAAAAAAATTTTACTCACGAATTCCGTTCACACTCAATCCGGGCAAGAAAATTCCAAAAAAATAGCAAAAAATTCAAAAAATTAAAAAACCCCTTTCCGGCATTATTTTTAGCCATAACGGGATGAAATAGGCGGAGAAAGAGAGAAAAAAATTTTAGACCCGAATTCTGTTCAAACTCGACACGGGCAAGAAAATTCCGAAAAAAATAGAAAAAAAATCAAAAAAGTAAAAAACCTATTTCCGACAGTATTTTTAGCCAAAACGGGATACGATAGGGCGAGAAAGAGAGAAAAAAATTTTACTCCCGAATTCTGTTCCTACCCAACCCGAGCAAGAAAATGCCAAATAAAATATATTAAAAAAAATTCAAAAAATTAAAAAAGTTAATTCCGACATTATTTCTATCCAAAACGGGTTGGGAGATGCCAAGAAAGAGAAAAAAGAAATTTTATTCCTGGACTCCGTTCATATTCGACCCGTGCAAGGAAATTCCGAAAAAAAAAAGCTAAAAAATTCAAGAATTTAAAAAAACCCTTTCTGGCATTATTTTTAGCTAAAACGGGATAAGATAGACTGAGAAAGAGAAAAAAAAATTTTAGTCCCGAATTCCGTTCACACTCGACCCGGGCAAGAAAATTCCAAAAAAAAATAGCAAAAAAATTCAAAAAATTAAAAAAACTCTTTCCGGCATTATTTTTAGCCAAAATTGGATGAAATAGGCAGAGAAAAAGAGAAAAAAAATTTAGACCTGAATTCCGTTCATACTCGACCCGTGGAAGGAAAATCCGAAAAAAAATAGCTAAAAAATTCAAGAAATTAAAAAAACTGTTTCCGACATTATTTTTAGCCAAAATTGGATGAGATTGGCGGAGAAAGAGAGAGAAAAATTTTAGACCCGAATTCCATTCATACTGGACCCGAGTATGAAAATTCCGAAAAAAATATAAAAAAAAAATCTAAAAATCAAAAAACCTCTTTTCGGCATTATTTTTAGCCAAAATGGGATGAGCTAGGCCGAGAAAGAGAGAAAAAAAATTTAGACCTGAATTCCGTTCATACTCGACCCGTGGAAGGAAAATCCGAAAAAAATAGCTAAAAAATTCAAGAAATTAAAAAAACTCTTTCCGACATTATTTTTAGCCAAAATGGGATGAGATAGGCAGAGAAAGAGAGAAGACAATTTAATTCACGAATTCCGTTCACACTCGACCCGGGCAAGAAAATTCCGAAAAAAATAGAAATAAAAATAAAAAAATTATAAAACCCCTTTCCGGCTGAATTTTTAGCCAAAATGGGATGAGATAGGCCGGGAAAGAGAGAAAAAAAATTTTACTCACGAATTCCGTTCACACTCGACCCGGGCAAGAAAATTCCAAAAAAAATAGCAAATAAATTCAAAAAATTTAAAAAACCCCTTTCCTGCATTATTTTTAGCCAAAAAGGGATGAGATTGGCGGAGAAAGACAGATAAAAATTTTAGACCCGAATTCCGTTCATACTCGACCCGTGGAAGGAAATTCCGAAAAAAATATTTTAAAAATTCAAGAAATTAAAAAAAAAAAACTCTTTCCGGCATTATTTTTAGCCAAAATGGGATGAGATATGCGGAGAAAGAGAGAAAAAATTTTAGTCACGAATTCCGTTCACACTCGATCCGGGCAAGAAAATTCCAAAAAAAATAGCAAAAAAATTCAAAAAATTAAAAAAACCCCTTCCAGCATTATTTTTAGCTAAAACGGGATAAGATAGGCCGAGAAAGAGAGAAAAAAATTTTAGTCCCGAATTTCGTTCACACTCGACCCGGGCAAGAAATTCCAAAAAAAAATAGCAAAAAAATTGAAAAAATTAAAAAAACTCTTTCCGGCAATATTTTTAGCCAAAATGGGATGAAATAGGCAGAGAAAAAGAGAAAAAAATTTAAACCTGAATTCCGTTCATAATCGACTTGTGGAAGGAAAATCCGAAAAAAAATAGCTAAAAAATTCATGAAATTAAAAAAACTCTTTCCGACATTTTTTTTTAGCCAAAATGGGATGAGATAGGTGGAGAAAGAGAGAAAAAAATTTTAGACCCAAATTCCGTTCACACTCGGCCCGGGAAAGAAAATTCCAAAAAAAAATAGCAAATAAATTCAAAAAATTTAAAAAACCCCTTTCCTGCATTATTTTTAGTCAAAAAGGGATGAGATTGGCGGAGAAAGAGAGATAAAAATTTTAGAACCAAATTCCGTTCATACTCGACCCCTGGAAGGAAATTACGAAAAAATAGCTAAAAAATTCAAGAAATTAAAAAAAAAAACTCTTTTCGGCATTATTTTTAGCCAAAATGGGATGAGATAGGCGGAAAAAGAGAGAAAAAATTTTAGTCAAGAATTCCGTTCACACTCGATCCGGGCAAGAAAATTCCAAAAAAAATAGCAAAAAAATTCAAAAAATTAAAAAAACCCCTTTCCAGCATTATTTTTAGCCAAAACGGGATAAGATAGGCCAAGAAAGGGAGAAAAAAATTTTAGTCCCGAATTCCGTTCACACTCGACCCGGGCAAGAAAATTCCAAAAAAAAATAGCAAAAAAATTCAAAGAATTAAAAAAACTCTTTCCGGCATTATTTTTAGCCAAAATGGGATGAAATAGGCAGAGAAAAAGAGAAAAAAAATTTAGACCTGAATTCCGTTCATACTCGACCCGTGGAAGGAAAATCCGAAAAAAATAGCTAAAAAATTCAAGAAATTAAAAAAACTGTTTCCGACATTATTTTTAGCCGAAATGGGATGACATTGGCGGAGAAAGAGAGAGAAAAATTTTAGACCCGAATTCCATTCATACTGGACCCGAGTATGAAAATTCCGAAAAAAATATAAAAAAAAAATCTAAAAATCAAAAAACCTCTTTTCGGCATTATTTTTAGCCAAAATGGGATGAGCTAGGCCGAGAAAGAGTGAAAAAAAATTTAGACCTGAATTCCGTTCATACTCGACCCGTGGAAGGAAAATCCGAAAAAAATAGCTAAAAAATTCAAGAAATTAAAAAAACTCTTTCCGACATTATTTTTAGCCAAAATGGGATGAGATAGGCCAAGAAAGAGAGAAAAAAATTATAGACCCGAATTCCGTTCATACTCGACCCGGGCAAGAAAATTCCGAAAAAAATAGAAATAAAAAGAAAAAATTATAAAACCCCTTTCCGGCATAATTTTTAGCCAAAATGGGATGAGATAGGCCGGGAAAGAGAGAAAAAAAATTTTACTCACGAATTCCGTTCACACTCGACCCGGGCAAGAAAATTCCAAAAAAAATAGCAAAAAAATTCAAAAAATTAAAAAACCCCTTTCCGGCATTATTTTTAGCCATAACGGGATGAAATAGGCGGAGAAAGAGAGAAAAAAATTTTAGGCCCGAATTCCGTTCAAACTCGACACGGGCAAGAAAATTCCGAAAAAAATAGAAAAAAAATCAAAAAAGTAAAAAACCTATTTCCGACAGTATTTTTAGCCAAAACGGGATACGATAGGGCGAGAAAGAGAGAAAAAAATTTTACTCCCGAATTCTGTTCCTACCCAACCCGAGCAAGAAAATGCCAAATAAAAAATAGTAAAAAAAATTCAAAAAATTAAAAAAGTTAATTCCGACATTATTTCTATCCAAAACGGGTTGGGAGAGGCCAAGAAAGAGAAAAAAAAATTTTATTCCTGGATTCCGTTCATATTCGACCCGTGCAAGGAAATTCCGAAAAAAAAAGCTAAAAAATTCAAGAAATTAAAAAAACCCTTTCTGGCATTATTTTTAGCCAAAACGGGATAAGATAGACTGAGAAAGAGAGAAAAAAAATTTTAGACCCAAATTCCGTTCACACTCGACCCGGGAAAGAAAATTCCAAAAAAAAATAGCAAATAAATTCAAAAAATTTAAAAAACCCCTTTCCTATATTATTTTTAGCCAAAAAGGGATGAGATTGGCGGAGAAAGAGAGATAAAAATTTTAGACCCTAATTCCATTCATACTCGACCCGAGTATGAAAATTCCGAAAAAAATATAAAAAAAAAAATCTAAAAATCAAAAAACCGCTTTCCGGCATTATTTTTAGCCAAAATGGGATGAGCTAGGCTGAGAAAGAGAGAAAAAAAAATTTAGACCTGAATTCCGTTCATACTCGACCCGTGGAAGGAAAATCCGAAAAAAATAGCTAAAAAATTCAAGAAATTAAAAAAACTCTTTCCGACATTATTTTTAGCCAAAATGGGATGAGATAGGTCGAGAAAGAGAGAAAAAAATTTTAGACCCGAATTCCGTTCATACTCGTCCCGGGCAAGAAAATTCCGAAAAAAATAGAAATAAAAATACATAAATTATAAAACCCCTTTCCGGCATAATTTTTAGCCAAAATGGGATGAGATAGGCCGGGAAAGAGAGAAAAAAAATTTTACTCACGAATTCCGTTTACACTCAATCCGGGCAAGAAAATTCCAAAAAAATAGCAAAAAATTCAAAAAATTAAAAAACCCCTTTCCGGCATTATTTTTAGCCATAACGGGATGAAATAGGCGGAGAAAGAGAGAAAAAAATTTTAGACCCGAATTCTGTTCAAACTCGACACGGGCAAGAAAATTCCGAAAAAAATAGAAAAAAAATCAAAAAAGTAAAAAACCTATTTCCGACAGTATTTTTAGCCAAAACGGGATACGATAGGGCGAGAAAGAGAGAAAAAAATTTTACTCCCGAATTCTGTTCCTACCCAACCCGAGCAAGAAAATGCCAAATAAAATATATTAAAAAAAATTCAAAAAATTAAAAAAGTTAATTCCGACATTATTTCTATCCAAAACGGGTTGGGAGATGCCAAGAAAGAGAAAAAAGAAATTTTATTCCTGGACTCCGTTCATATTCGACCCGTGCAAGGAAATTCCGAAAAAAAAAAGCTAAAAAATTCAAGAATTTAAAAAAACCCTTTCTGGCATTATTTTTAGCTAAAACGGGATAAGATAGACTGAGAAAGAGAAAAAAAAATTTTAGACCCAAATTCCGTTCACACTCGGCCCGGGAAAGAAAATTCCAAAAAAAAATAGCAAATAAATTCAAAAAATTTAAAAAACCCCTTTCCTGCATTATTTTTAGTCAAAAAGGGATGAGATTGGCGAAGAAAGAGAGATAAAAATTTTAGACCCGAATTCCGTTCATACAGGACCCCTGGAAGGAAATTACGAAAAAATAGCTAAAAAATTCAAGAAATTAAAAAAAAAAACTCTTTCCGGCATTATTTTTAGCCAAAATGGGATGAGATAGGCGGAGAAAGAGATAAAAAATTTTAGTCAAGAATTCCGTTCACACTCGATTCGGGCAAGAAAATTCCAAAAAAAATAGCAAAAAAATTCAAAAAATTAAAAAACCCCTTTCCAGCATTATTTTTAGCCAAAACGGGATAAGATAGGCCAAGAAAGAGAGAAAAAATTTTAGTCCCGAATTCCGTTCACAGTCGACCCGGGCAAGAAAATTCCAAAAAAAATTGCAAAAAAATTCAAAAAATTAAAAAAACTCTTTCCGGCATTATTTTTAGCCAAAATGGGATGAAATAGGCAGAGAAAAAGACAAAAAAAATTTAGACCTGAATTCCGTTCATACTCGACCTGTGGAAGGAAAATCCGAAAAAAATAGCTAAAAAATTCAAAAAATTAAAAAAACTCTTTCCGACATTATTTTTAGCCAAAATGGGATGAGATAGGCAGAGAAAGAGAGAAGACAATTTAATTCACGAATTCCGTTCACACTCGACCCGGGCAAGAAAATTCCGAAAAAAATAGAAATAAAAATAAAAAAATTATAAAACCCCTTTCCGGCTGAATTTTTAGCCAAAATGGGATGAGATAGGCCGGGAAAGAGAGAAAAAAAATTTTACTCACGAATTCCGTTCACACTCGACCCGGGCAAGAAAATTCCAAAAAAAATAGCACATAAATTCAAAAAATTTAAAAAACCCCTTTCCTGCATTATTTTTAACCAAAAAGGGATGAGATTGGCGGAGAAAGACAGATAAAAATTTTAGACCCGAATTCCGTTCATACTCGACCCGTGGAAGGAAATTCCGAAAAAAATATTTTAAAAATTCAAGAAATGAAAAAAAAAAAAACTCTTTCCGGCATTATTTTTAGCCAAAATGGGATGAGATATGCGGAGAAAGAGAGAAAAAATTTTAGTCACGAATTCTGTTCACACTCGATCCGGGCAAGAAAATTCCAAAAAAAATAGCAAAAAAATTCAAAAAATTAAAAAAACCCCTTCCAGCATTATTTTTAGCCAAAACGGGATAAGATAGGCCGAGAAAGAGAGAAAAAAATTTTAGTCCCGAATTCCGTTCACACTCGACCCGGGCAAGAAAATTCCAAAAAAAAATAGCAAAAAAATTGAAAAAATTAAAAAAACTCTTTCCGGCAATATTTTTAGCCAAAATGGGATGAAATAGGCAGAGAAAAAGAGAAAAAAATTTAAACCTGAATTCCGTTCATAATCGACTTGTGGAAGGAAAATCCGAAAAAAATAGCTAAAAAATTCATGAAATTAAAAAAACTCTTTCCGACATTATTTTTAGCCAAAATGGGATGAGATAGGCCAAGAAAGAGAGAAAAAAATTATAGACCCGAATTCCGTTCATACTCGACCCGGGCAAGAAAATTCCGAAAAAAATAGAAATAAAAAGAAAAAATTATAAAACCCCTTTCCGGCATAATTTTTAGCCAAAATGGGATGAGATAGGCCGGGAAAGAGAGAAAAAAAATTTTACTCACGAATTCCGTTCACACTCGACCCGGGCAAGAAAATTCCAAAAAAAATAGCAAAAAAATTCAAAAAATTAAAAAACCCCTTTCCGGCATTATTTTTAGCCATAACGGGATGAAATAGGCGGAGAAAGAGAGAAAAAAATTTTAGGCCCGAATTCCGTTCAAACTCGACACGGGCAAGAAAATTCCGAAAAAAATAGAAAAAAAATCAAAAAAGTAAAAAACCTATTTCCGACAGTATTTTTAGCCAAAACGGGATACGATAGGGCGAGAAAGAGAGAAAAAAATTTTACTCCCGAATTCTGTTCCTACCCAACCCGAGCAAGAAAATGCCAAATAAAAAATAGTAAAAAAAATTCAAAAAATTAAAAAAGTTAATTCCGACATTATTTCTATCCAAAACGGGTTGGGAGAGGCCAAGAAAGAGAAAAAAAAATTTTATTCCTGGATTCCGTTCATATTCGACCCGTGCAAGGAAATTCCGAAAAAAAAAGCTAAAAAATTCAAGAAATTAAAAAAACCCTTTCTGGCATTATTTTTAGCCAAAACGGGATAAGATAGACTGAGAAAGAGAGAAAAAAAATTTTAGACCCAAATTCCGTTCACACTCGACCCGGGAAAGAAAATTCCAAAAAAAAATAGCAAATAAATTCAAAAAATTTAAAAAACCCCTTTCCTATATTATTTTTAGCCAAAAAGGGATGAGATTGGCGGAGAAAGAGAGATAAAAATTTTAGACCCTAATTCCATTCATACTCGACCCGAGTATGAAAATTCCGAAAAAAATATAAAAAAAAAAATCTAAAAATCAAAAAACCGCTTTCCGGCATTATTTTTAGCCAAAATGGGATGAGCTAGGCTGAGAAAGAGAGAAAAAAAAATTTAGACCTGAATTCCGTTCATACTCGACCCGTGGAAGGAAAATCCGAAAAAAATAGCTAAAAAATTCAAGAAATTAAAAAAACTCTTTCCGACATTATTTTTAGCCAAAATGGGATGAGATAGGTCGAGAAAGAGAGAAAAAAATTTTAGACCCGAATTCCGTTCATACTCGTCCCGGGCAAGAAAATTCCGAAAAAAATAGAAATAAAAATACATAAATTATAAAACCCCTTTCCGGCATAATTTTTAGCCAAAATGGGATGAGATAGGCCGGGAAAGAGAGAAAAAAAATTTTACTCACGAATTCCGTTTACACTCAATCCGGGCAAGAAAATTCCAAAAAAATAGCAAAAAATTCAAAAAATTAAAAAACCCCTTTCCGGCATTATTTTTAGCCATAACGGGATGAAATAGGCGGAGAAAGAGAGAAAAAAATTTTAGACCCGAATTCTGTTCAAACTCGACACGGGCAAGAAAATTCCGAAAAAAATAGAAAAAAAATCAAAAAAGTAAAAAACCTATTTCCGACAGTATTTTTAGCCAAAACGGGATACGATAGGGCGAGAAAGAGAGAAAAAAATTTTACTCCCGAATTCTGTTCCTACCCAACCCGAGCAAGAAAATGCCAAATAAAATATATTAAAAAAAATTCAAAAAATTAAAAAAGTTAATTCCGACATTATTTCTATCCAAAACGGGTTGGGAGATGCCAAGAAAGAGAAAAAAGAAATTTTATTCCTGGACTCCGTTCATATTCGACCCGTGCAAGGAAATTCCGAAAAAAAAAAGCTAAAAAATTCAAGAATTTAAAAAAACCCTTTCTGGCATTATTTTTAGCTAAAACGGGATAAGATAGACTGAGAAAGAGAAAAAAAAATTTTAGACCCAAATTCCGTTCACACTCGGCCCGGGAAAGAAAATTCCAAAAAAAAATAGCAAATAAATTCAAAAAATTTAAAAAACCCCTTTCCTGCATTATTTTTAGTCAAAAAGGGATGAGATTGGCGAAGAAAGAGAGATAAAAATTTTAGACCCGAATTCCGTTCATACAGGACCCCTGGAAGGAAATTACGAAAAAATAGCTAAAAAATTCAAGAAATTAAAAAAAAAAACTCTTTCCGGCATTATTTTTAGCCAAAATGGGATGAGATAGGCGGAGAAAGAGATAAAAAATTTTAGTCAAGAATTCCGTTCACACTCGATTCGGGCAAGAAAATTCCAAAAAAAATAGCAAAAAAATTCAAAAAATTAAAAAACCCCTTTCCAGCATTATTTTTAGCCAAAACGGGATAAGATAGGCCAAGAAAGAGAGAAAAAATTTTAGTCCCGAATTCCGTTCACAGTCGACCCGGGCAAGAAAATTCCAAAAAAAATTGCAAAAAAATTCAAAAAATTAAAAAAACTCTTTCCGGCATTATTTTTAGCCAAAATGGGATGAAATAGGCAGAGAAAAAGACAAAAAAAATTTAGACCTGAATTCCGTTCATACTCGACCTGTGGAAGGAAAATCCGAAAAAAATAGCTAAAAAATTCAAAAAATTAAAAAAACTCTTTCCGACATTATTTTTAGCCAAAATGGGATGAGATAGGCAGAGAAAGAGAGAAGACAATTTAATTCACGAATTCCGTTCACACTCGACCCGGGCAAGAAAATTCCGAAAAAAATAGAAATAAAAATAAAAAAATTATAAAACCCCTTTCCGGCTGAATTTTTAGCCAAAATGGGATGAGATAGGCCGGGAAAGAGAGAAAAAAAATTTTACTCACGAATTCCGTTCACACTCGACCCGGGCAAGAAAATTCCAAAAAAAATAGCACATAAATTCAAAAAATTTAAAAAACCCCTTTCCTGCATTATTTTTAACCAAAAAGGGATGAGATTGGCGGAGAAAGACAGATAAAAATTTTAGACCCGAATTCCGTTCATACTCGACCCGTGGAAGGAAATTCCGAAAAAAATATTTTAAAAATTCAAGAAATGAAAAAAAAAAAAACTCTTTCCGGCATTATTTTTAGCCAAAATGGGATGAGATATGCGGAGAAAGAGAGAAAAAATTTTAGTCACGAATTCTGTTCACACTCGATCCGGGCAAGAAAATTCCAAAAAAAATAGCAAAAAAATTCAAAAAATTAAAAAAACCCCTTCCAGCATTATTTTTAGCCAAAACGGGATAAGATAGGCCGAGAAAGAGAGAAAAAAATTTTAGTCCCGAATTCCGTTCACACTCGACCCGGGCAAGAAAATTCCAAAAAAAAATAGCAAAAAAATTGAAAAAATTAAAAAAACTCTTTCCGGCAATATTTTTAGCCAAAATGGGATGAAATAGGCAGAGAAAAAGAGAAAAAAATTTAAACCTGAATTCCGTTCATAATCGACTTGTGGAAGGAAAATCCGAAAAAAATAGCTAAAAAATTCATGAAATTAAAAAAACTCTTTCCGACATTTTTTTTTAGCCAAAATGGGATGAGATAGGCGGAGAAAGAGAGAAAAAAATTTTAGACCCAAATTCCGTTCACACTCGGCCCGGGAAAGAAAATTCCAAAAAAAAATAGCAAATAAATTCAAAAAATTTAAAAAACCCCTTTCCTGCATTATTTTTAGTCAAAAAGGGATGAGATTGGCGGAGAAAGAGAGATAAAAATTTTAGAACCAAATTCCGTTCATACTCGACCCCTGGAAGGAAATTACGAAAAAATAGCTAAAAAATTCAAGAAATTAAAAAAAAAAACTCTTTTCGGCATTATTTTTAGCCAAAATGGGATGAGATAGGCGGAGAAAGAGAGAAAAAATTTTAGTCAAGAATTCCGTTCACACTCGATCCGGGCAAGAAAATTCCAAAAAAAATAGCAAAAAAAATCAAAAAATTAAAAAAACCCCTTTCCAGCATTATTTTTAGCCACAACGGGATAAGATAGGCCAAGAAAGAGAGAAAAAAATTTTAGTCCCGAATTCCGTTCACACTCGACCCGGGCAAGAAAATTCCAAAAAAAAAATAGCAAAAAAATTCAAAAAATTAAAAAAACTCTTTCCGGCATTATTTTTAGCCAAAATGGGATGAAATAGGCAGAGAAAAAGAGAAAAAAAATTTAGACCTGAATTCCGTTCATACTCGACCCGTGGAAGGAAAATCCGAAAAAAATAGCTAAAAAATTCAAGAAATTAAAAAAACTGTTTCCGACATTATTTTTAGCCAAAATGGGATGAGATTGGCGGAGAAAGAGAGAGAAAAATTTTAGACCCGAATTCCATTCATACTGGACCCGAGTATGAAAATTCCGAAAAAAATATAAAAAAAAAATCTAAAAATCAAAAAACCTCTTTTCGGCATTATTTTTAGCCAAAATGGGATGAGCTAGGCCGAGAAAGAGAGAAAAAAAATTTAGACCTGAATTCCGTTCATACTCGACCCGTGGAAGGAAAATCCGAAAAAAATAGCTAAAAAATTCAAGAAATTAAAAAAACTCTTTCCGACATTATTTTTAGCCAAAATGGGATGAGATAGGCCAAGAAAGAGAGAAAAAAATTATAGACCCGAATTCCGTTCATACTCGACCCGGGCAAGAAAATTCCGAAAAAAATAGATATAAAAAGAAAAAATTATAAAACCCCTTTCCGGCATAATTTTTAGCCAAAATGGGATGAGATAGGCCGGGAAAGAGAGAAAAAAAATTTTACTCACGAATTCCGTTCACACTCGACCCGGGCAAGAAAATTCCAAAAAAAATAGCAAAAAAATTCAAAAAATTAAAAAACCCCTTTCCGGCATTATTTTTAGCCATAACGGGATGAAATAGGCGGAGAAAGAGAGAAAAAAATTTTAGGCCCGAATTCCGTTCAAACTCGACACGGGCAAGAAAATTCCCAAAAAAATAGAAAAAAAATCAAAAAAGTAAAAAACCTATTTCCGACAGTATTTTTAGCCAAAACGGGATACGATAGGGCGAGAAAGAGAGAAAAAAATTTTACTCCCGAATTCTGTTCCTACCCAACCCGAGCAAGAAAATGCCAAATAAAAAATAGTAAAAAAAATTCATAAAATTAAAAAAGTTAATTCCGACATTATTTCTATCCAAAACGGGTTGGGAGAGGCCAAGAAAGAGAAAAAAAAAATTTTATTCCTGGATTCCGTTCATATTCGACCCGTGCAAGGAAATTCCGAAAAAAAAAGCTAAAAAATTCAAGAAATTAAAAAAACCCTTTCTGGCATTATTTTTAGCCAAAACGGGATAAGATAGACTGAGAAAGAGAGAAAAAAAATTTTAGACCCAAATTCCGTTCACACTCGACCCGGGAAAGAAAATTCAAAAAAAAAATAGCAAATAAATTCAAAAAATTTAAAAAACCCCTTTCCTACATTATTTTTAGCCAAAAAGGGATGAGATTGGCGGAGAAAGAGAGATAAAAATTTTAGACCCTAATTCCATTCATACTCGACCCGAGTATGAAAATTCCGAAAAAAATATTAAAAAAAAAAATCTAAAAATCAAAAAACCGCTTTCCGGCATTATTTTTAGCCAAAATGGGATGAGCTAGGCTGAGAAAGAGAGAAAAAAAAATTTAGACCTGAATTCCGTTCATACTCGACCCGTGGAAGGAAAATCCGAAAAAAATAGCTAAAAAATTCAAGAAATTAAAAAAACTCTTTCCGACATTATTTTTAGCCAAAATGGGATGAGATAGGTCGAGAAAGAGAGAAAAAAATTTTAGACCCGAATTCCGTTCATACTCGACCCGGGCAAGAAAATTCCGAAAAAAATAGAAATAAAAATACATAAATTATAAAACCCCTTTGCGGCATAATTTTTAGCCAAAATGGGATGAGATAGGCCGGGAAAGAGAGAAAAAAAATTTTACTCACGAATTCCGTTCATACTCGATCCGGGCAAGAAAATTCCAAAAAAAATAGCAAAAAATTCAAAAAATTAAAAAACCCCTTTCCGGCATTATTTTTAGCCATAACGGGATGAAATAGGCGGAGAAAGAGAGAAAAAAATTTTAGACCCGAATTCTGTTCAAACTCGACACGGGCAAGAAAATTCCGAAAAAAATAGAAAAAAAATCAAAAAAGTAAAAAACCTATTTCCGACAGTATTTTTAGCCAAAACGGGATACGATAGGGTGAGAAAGAGAGAGAAAAATTTTACTCCCGAATTCTGTTCCTATCCAACCCGAGCAAGAAAATGCCAAATAAAATATAGTAAAAAAAATTCAAAAAATTAAAAAAGTTAATTCCGACATTATTTCTATCCAAAACGGGTTGGGAGATGCCAAGAAAGAGAAAAAAAAAATTCCAAAAAAATTCAAAAAATTAAAAAAAAATTTTACTCCCGAATTCTGTTCCTACCCAACCCGAGCAAGAAAATGCCAAATAAAATATAGTAAAAAAAATTCAAAAAATTCAAAAAGTTAATTCCGACATTATTTCTATCCAAAACGGGTTGGGAGATGCCAAGAAAGAGAAAAAAAAAATTTTATTCCTGGATTCCGTTCATATTCGACCCGTGCAAGGAAATTCCGAAAAAAAAAGCTAAAAAATTCAAGAATTAAAAAAAACCCTTTCTGGCATTATTTTTAGCTAAAACGGGATAAGATAGACTGAGAAAGAGAAAAAAAAATTTTAGACCCAAATTCCGTTCACACTCGGCCCGGGAAAGAAAATTCCAAAAAAAAATAGCAAATAAATTCAAAACATTTAAAAAACCCCTTTCCTGCATTATTTTTAGTCAAAAATGGATGAGATTGGCGGAGAAAGAGAGATAAAAATTTTAGACCCGAATTCCGTTCATACTGGACCCCTGGAAGGAAATTACGAAAAAATAGCTAAAAAATTCAAGAAATTAAAAAAAAAAACTCTTTCCGGCATTATTTTTAGCCAAAATGGGATGAGATAGGCGGAGAAAGAGAGAAAAAATTTTAGTCAAGAATTCCGTTCACACTCGATCCGGGCAAGAAAATTCCAAAAAAAATAGCAAAAAAATTCAAAAAATTAAAAAAACCCCTTTCCAGCATTATTTTTAGCCAAAACGGGATAAGATAGGCCAAGAAAGGGAGAAAAAAATTTTAGTCCCGAATTCCGTTCACACTCGACCCGGGCAAGAAAATTCCAAAAAAAAATAGCAAAAAAATTCAAAGAATTAAAAAAACTCTTTCCGGCATTATTTTTAGCCAAAATGGGATGAAATAGGCAGAGAAAAAGAGAAAAAAAATTTAGACCTGAATTCCGTTCATACTCGACCCGTGGAAGGAAAATCCGAAAAAAATAGCTAAAAAATTCAAGAAATTAAAAAAACTGTTTCCGACATTATTTTTAGCCGAAATGGGATGACATTGGCGGAGAAAGAGAGAGAAAAATTTTAGACCCGAATTCCATTCATACTGGACCCGAGTATGAAAATTCCGAAAAAAATATAAAAAAAAAATCTAAAAATCAAAAAACCTCTTTTCGGCATTATTTTTAGCCAAAATGGGATGAGCTAGGCCGAGAAAGAGTGAAAAAAAATTTAGACCTGAATTCCGTTCATACTCGACCCGTGGAAGGAAAATCCGAAAAAAATAGCTAAAAAATTCAAGAAATTAAAAAAACTCTTTCCGACATTATTTTTAGCCAAAATGGGATGAGATAGGCCAAGAAAGAGAGAAAAAAATTATAGACCCGAATTCCGTTCATACTCGACCCGGGCAAGAAAATTCCGAAAAAAATAGAAATAAAAAGAAAAAATTATAAAACCCCTTTCCGGCATAATTTTTAGCCAAAATGGGATGAGATAGGCCGGGAAAGAGAGAAAAAAAATTTTACTCACGAATTCCGTTCACACTCGACCCGGGCAAGAAAATTCCAAAAAAAATAGCAAAAAAATTCAAAAAATTAAAAAACCCCTTTCCGGCATTATTTTTAGCCATAACGGGATGAAATAGGCGGAGAAAGAGAGAAAAAAATTTTAGGCCCGAATTCCGTTCAAACTCGACACGGGCAAGAAAATTCCCAAAAAAATAGAAAAAAAATCAAAAAAGTAAAAAACCTATTTCCGACAGTATTTTTAGCCAAAACGGGATACGATAGGGCGAGAAAGAGAGAAAAAAATTTTACTCCCGAATTCTGTTCCTACCCAACCCGAGCAAGAAAATGCCAAATAAAAAATAGTAAAAAAAATTCAAAAAATTAAAAAAGTTAATTCCGACATTATTTCTATCCAAAACGGGTTGGGAGAGGCCAAGAAAGAGAAAAAAAAATTTTATTCCTGGATTCCGTTCATATTCGACCCGTGCAAGGAAATTCCGAAAAAAAAAGCTAAAAAATTCAAGAAATTAAAAAAACCCTTTCTGGCATTATTTTTAGCCAAAACGGGATAAGATAGACTGAGAAAGAGAGAAAAAAAATTTTAGACCAAAATTCCGTTCACACTCGACCCGGGAAAGAAAATTCCAAAAAAAAATAGCAAATAAATTCAAAAAATTTAAAAAACCCCTTTCCTATATTATTTTTAGCCAAAAAGGGATGAGATTGGCGGAGAAAGAGAGATAAAAATTTTAGACCCTAATTCCATTCATACTCGACCCGAGTATGAAAATTCCGAAAAAAATATAAAAAAAAAAATCTAAAAATCAAAAAACCGCTTTCCGGCATTATTTTTAGCCAAAATGGGATGAGCTAGGCTGAGAAAGAGAGAAAAAAAAATTTAGACCTGAATTCCGTTCATACTCGACCCGTGGAAGGAAAATCCGAAAAAAATAGCTAAAAAATTCAAGAAATTAAAAAAACTCTTTCCGACATTATTTTTAGCCAAAATGGGATGAGATAGGTCGAGAAAGAGAGAAAAAAATTTTAGACCCGAATTCCGTTCATACTCGTCCCGGGCAAGAAAATTCCGAAAAAAATAGAAATAAAAATACATAAATTATAAAACCCCTTTCCGGCATAATTTTTAGCCAAAATGGGATGAGATAGGCCGGGAAAGAGAGAAAAAAAATTTTACTCACGAATTCCGTTCACACTCAATCCGGGCAAGAAAATTCCAAAAAAATAGCAAAAAATTCAAAAAATTAAAAAACCCCTTTCCGGCATTATTTTTAGCCATAACGGGATGAAATAGGCGGAGAAAGAGAGAAAAAAATTTTAGACCCGAATTCTGTTCAAACTCGACACGGGCAAGAAAATTCCGAAAAAAATAGAAAAAAAATCAAAAAAGTAAAAAACCTATTTCCGACAGTATTTTTAGCCAAAACGGGATACGATAGGGCGAGAAAGAGAGAAAAAAATTTTACTCCCGAATTCTGTTCCTACCCAACCCGAGCAAGAAAATGCCAAATAAAATATATTAAAAAAAATTCAAAAAATTAAAAAAGTTAATTCCGACATTATTTCTATCCAAAACGGGTTGGGAGATGCCAAGAAAGAGAAAAAAGAAATTTTATTCCTGGACTCCGTTCATATTCGACCCGTGCAAGGAAATTCCGAAAAAAAAAAGCTAAAAAATTCAAGAATTTAAAAAAACCCTTTCTGGCATTATTTTTAGCTAAAACGGGATAAGATAGACTGAGAAAGAGAAAAAAAAATTTTAGTCCCGAATTCCGTTCACACTCGACCCGGGCAAGAAAATTCCAAAAAAAAATAGCAAAAAAATTCAAAAAATTAAAAAAACTCTTTCCGGCATTATTTTTAGCCAAAATTGGATGAAATAGGCAGAGAAAAAGAGAAAAAAAATTTAGACCTGAATTCCGTTCATACTCGACCCGTGGAAGGAAAATCCGAAAAAAAATAGCTAAAAAATTCAAGAAATTAAAAAAACTGTTTCCGACATTATTTTTAGCCAAAATTGGATGAGATTGGCGGAGAAAGAGAGAGAAAAATTTTAGACCCGAATTCCATTCATACTGGACCCGAGTATGAAAATTCCGAAAAAAATATAAAAAAAAAATCTAAAAATCAAAAAACCTCTTTTCGGCATTATTTTTAGCCAAAATGGGATGAGCTAGGCCGAGAAAGAGAGAAAAAAAATTTAGACCTGAATTCCGTTCATACTCGACCCGTGGAAGGAAAATCCGAAAAAAATAGCTAAAAAATTCAAGAAATTAAAAAAACTCTTTCCGACATTATTTTTAGCCAAAATGGGATGAGATAGGCAGAGAAAGAGAGAAGACAATTTAATTCACGAATTCCGTTCACACTCGACCCGGGCAAGAAAATTCCGAAAAAAATAGAAATAAAAATAAAAAAATTATAAAACCCCTTTCCGGCTGAATTTTTAGCCAAAATGGGATGAGATAGGCCGGGAAAGAGAGAAAAAAAATTTTACTCACGAATTCCGTTCACACTCGACCCGGGCAAGAAAATTCCAAAAAAAATAGCAAATAAATTCAAAAAATTTAAAAAACCCCTTTCCTGCATTATTTTTAGCCAAAAAGGGATGAGATTGGCGGAGAAAGACAGATAAAAATTTTAGACCCGAATTCCGTTCATACTCGACCCGTGGAAGGAAATTCCGAAAAAAATATTTTAAAAATTCAAGAAATTAAAAAAAAAAAACTCTTTCCGGCATTATTTTTAGCCAAAATGGGATGAGATATGCGGAGAAAGAGAGAAAAAATTTTAGTCACGAATTCCGTTCACACTCGATCCGGGCAAGAAAATTCCAAAAAAAATAGCAAAAAAATTCAAAAAATTAAAAAAACCCCTTCCAGCATTATTTTTAGCTAAAACGGGATAAGATAGGCCGAGAAAGAGAGAAAAAAATTTTAGTCCCGAATTTCGTTCACACTCGACCCGGGCAAGAAATTCCAAAAAAAAATAGCAAAAAAATTGAAAAAATTAAAAAAACTCTTTCCGGCAATATTTTTAGCCAAAATGGGATGAAATAGGCAGAGAAAAAGAGAAAAAAATTTAAACCTGAATTCCGTTCATAATCGACTTGTGGAAGGAAAATCCGAAAAAAAATAGCTAAAAAATTCATGAAATTAAAAAAACTCTTTCCGACATTTTTTTTTAGCCAAAATGGGATGAGATAGGTGGAGAAAGAGAGAAAAAAATTTTAGACCCAAATTCCGTTCACACTCGGCCCGGGAAAGAAAATTCCAAAAAAAAATAGCAAATAAATTCAAAAAATTTAAAAAACCCCTTTCCTGCATTATTTTTAGTCAAAAAGGGATGAGATTGGCGGAGAAAGAGAGATAAAAATTTTAGAACCAAATTCCGTTCATACTCGACCCCTGGAAGGAAATTACGAAAAAATAGCTAAAAAATTCAAGAAATTAAAAAAAAAAACTCTTTTCGGCATTATTTTTAGCCAAAATGGGATGAGATAGGCGGAAAAAGAGAGAAAAAATTTTAGTCAAGAATTCCGTTCACACTCGATCCGGGCAAGAAAATTCCAAAAAAAATAGCAAAAAAATTCAAAAAATTAAAAAAACCCCTTTCCAGCATTATTTTTAGCCAAAACGGGATAAGATAGGCCAAGAAAGGGAGAAAAAAATTTTAGTCCCGAATTCCGTTCACACTCGACCCGGGCAAGAAAATTCCAAAAAAAAATAGCAAAAAAATTCAAAGAATTAAAAAAACTCTTTCCGGCATTATTTTTAGCCAAAATGGGATGAAATAGGCAGAGAAAAAGAGAAAAAAAATTTAGACCTGAATTCCGTTCATACTCGACCCGTGGAAGGAAAATCCGAAAAAAATAGCTAAAAAATTCAAGAAATTAAAAAAACTGTTTCCGACATTATTTTTAGCCGAAATGGGATGACATTGGCGGAGAAAGAGAGAGAAAAATTTTAGACCCGAATTCCATTCATACTGGACCCGAGTATGAAAATTCCGAAAAAAATATAAAAAAAAAATCTAAAAATCAAAAAACCTCTTTTCGGCATTATTTTTAGCCAAAATGGGATGAGCTAGGCCGAGAAAGAGTGAAAAAAAATTTAGACCTGAATTCCGTTCATACTCGACCCGTGGAAGGAAAATCCGAAAAAAATAGCTAAAAAATTCAAGAAATTAAAAAAACTCTTTCCGACATTATTTTTAGCCAAAATGGGATGAGATAGGCCAAGAAAGAGAGAAAAAAATTATAGATCCGAATTCCGTTCATACTCGACCCGGGCAAGAAAATTCCGAAAAAAATAGAAATAAAAAGAAAAAATTATAAAACCCCTTTCCGGCATAATTTTTAGCCAAAATGGGATGAGATAGGCCGGGAAAGAGAGAAAAAAAATTTTACTCACGAATTCCGTTCACACTCGACCCGGGCAAGAAAATTCCAAAAAAAATAGCAAAAAAATTCAAAAAATTAAAAAACCCCTTTCCGGCATTATTTTTAGCCATAACGGGATGAAATAGGCGGAGAAAGAGAGAAAAAAATTTTAGGCCCGAATTCCGTTCAAACTCGACACGGGCAAGAAAATTCCGAAAAAAATAGAAAAAAAATCAAAAAAGTAAAAAACCTATTTCCGACAGTATTTTTAGCCAAAACGGGATACGATAGGGCGAGAAAGAGAGAAAAAAATTTTACTCCCGAATTCTGTTCCTACCCAACCCGAGCAAGAAAATGCCAAATAAAAAATAGTAAAAAAAATTCATAAAATTAAAAAAGTTAATTCCGACATTATTTCTATCCAAAACGGGTTGGGAGAGGCCAAGAAAGAGAAAAAAAAAATTTTATTCCTGGATTCCGTTCATATTCGACCCGTGCAAGGAAATTCCGAAAAAAAAAGCTAAAAAATTCAAGAAATTAAAAAAACCCTTTCTGGCATTATTTTTAGCCAAAACGGGATAAGATAGACTGAGAAAGAGAGAAAAAAAATTTTAGACCCAAATTCCGTTCACACTCGACCCGGGAAAGAAAATTCCAAAAAAAAATAGCAAATAAATTCAAAAAATTTAAAAAACCCCTTTCCTATATTATTTTTAGCCAAAAAGGGATGAGATTGGCGGAGAAAGAGAGATAAAAATTTTAGACCCTAATTCCATTCATACTCGACCCGAGTATGAAAATTCCGAAAAAAATATAAAAAAAAAAATCTAAAAATCAAAAAACCGCTTTCCGGCATTATTTTTAGCCAAAATGGGATGAGCTAGGCTGAGAAAGAGAGAAAAAAAAATTTAGACCTGAATTCCGTTCATACTCGACCCGTGGAAGGAAAATCCGAAAAAAATAGCTAAAAAATTCAAGAAATTAAAAAAACTCTTTCCGACATTATTTTTAGCCAAAATGGGATGAGATAGGTCGAGAAAGAGAGAAAAAAATTTTAGACCCGAATTCCGTTCATACTCGTCCCGGGCAAGAAAATTCCGAAAAAAATAGAAATAAAAATACATAAATTATAAAACCCCTTTCCGGCATAATTTTTAGCCAAAATGGGATGAGATAGGCCGGGAAAGAGAGAAAAAAAATTTTACTCACGAATTCCGTTTACACTCAATCCGGGCAAGAAAATTCCAAAAAAATAGCAAAAAATTCAAAAAATTAAAAAACCCCTTTCCGGCATTATTTTTAGCCATAACGGGATGAAATAGGCGGAGAAAGAGAGAAAAAAATTTTAGACCCGAATTCTGTTCAAACTCGACACGGGCAAGAAAATTCCGAAAAAAATAGAAAAAAAATCAAAAAAGTAAAAAACCTATTTCCGACAGTATTTTTAGCCAAAACGGGATACGATAGGGCGAGAAAGAGAGAAAAAAATTTTACTCCCGAATTCTGTTCCAACCCAACCCGAGCAAGAAAATGCCAAATAAAATATATTAAAAAAAATTCAAAAAATTAAAAAAGTTAATTCCGACATTATTTCTATCCAAAACGGGTTGGGAGATGCCAAGAAAGAGAAAAAAGAAATTTTATTCCTGGACTCCGTTCATATTCGACCCGTGCAAGGAAATTCCGAAAAAAAAAAGCTAAAAAATTCAAGAATTTAAAAAAACCCTTTCTGGCATTATTTTTAGCTAAAACGGGATAAGATAGACTGAGAAAGAGAAAAAAAAATTTTAGTCCCGAATTCCGTTCACACTCGACCCGGGCAAGAAAATTCAAAAAAAAAATAGCAAAAAAATTCAAAAAATTAAAAAAACTCTTTCCGGCATTATTTTTAGCCAAAATTGGATGAAATAGGCAGAGAAAAAGAGAAAAAAAATTTAGACCTGAATTCCGTTCATACTCGACCCGTGGAAGGAAAATCCGAAAAAAAATAGCTAAAAAATTCAAGAAATTAAAAAAACTGTTTCCGACATTATTTTTAGCCAAAATTGGATGAGATTGGCGGAGAAAGAGAGAGAAAAATTTTAGACCCGAATTCCATTCATACTGGACCCGAGTATGAAAATTCCGAAAAAAATATAAAAAAAAAATCTAAAAATCAAAAAACCTCTTTTCGGCATTATTTTTAGCCAAAATGGGATGAGCTAGGCCGAGAAAGAGAGAAAAAAAATTTAGACCTGAATTCCGTTCATACTCGACCCGTGGAAGGAAAATCCGAAAAAAATAGCTAAAAAATTCAAGAAATTAAAAAAACTCTTTCCGACATTATTTTTAGCCAAAATGGGATGAGATAGGCAGAGAAAGAGAGAAGACAATTTAATTCACGAATTCCGTTCACACTCGACCCGGGCAAGAAAATTCCGAAAAAAATAGAAATAAAAATAAAAAAATTATAAAACCCCTTTCCGGCTGAATTTTTAGCCAAAATGGGATGAGATAGGCCGGGAAAGAGAGAAAAAAAATTTTACTCACGAATTCCGTTCACACTCGACCCGGGCAAGAAAATTCCAAAAAAAATAGCAAATAAATTCAAAAAATTTAAAAAACCCCTTTCCTGCATTATTTTTAGCCAAAAAGGGATGAGATTGGCGGAGAAAGACAGATAAAAATTTTAGACCCGAATTCCGTTCATACTCGACCCGTGGAAGGAAATTCCGAAAAAAATATTTTAAAAATTCAAGAAATTAAAAAAAAAAAACTCTTTCCGGCATTATTTTTAGCCAAAATGGGATGAGATATGCGGAGAAAGAGAGAAAAAATTTTAGTCACGAATTCCGTTCACACTCGATCCGGGCAAGAAAATTCCAAAAAAAATAGCAAAAAAATTCAAAAAATTAAAAAAACCCCTTCCAGCATTATTTTTAGCTAAAACGGGATAAGATAGGCCGAGAAAGAGAGAAAAAAATTTTAGTCCCGAATTTCGTTCACACTCGACCCGGGCAAGAAATTCCAAAAAAAAATAGCAAAAAAATTGAAAAAATTAAAAAAACTCTTTCCGGCAATATTTTTAGCCAAAATGGGATGAAATAGGCAGAGAAAAAGAGAAAAAAATTTAAACCTGAATTCCGTTCATAATCGACTTGTGGAAGGAAAATCCGAAAAAAAATAGCTAAAAAATTCATGAAATTAAAAAAACTCTTTCCGACATTTTTTTTTAGCCAAAATGGGATGAGATAGGTGGAGAAAGAGAGAAAAAAATTTTAGACCCAAATTCCGTTCACACTCGGCCCGGGAAAGAAAATTCCAAAAAAAAATAGCAAATAAATTCAAAAAATTTAAAAAACCCCTTTCCTGCATTATTTTTAGTCAAAAAGGGATGAGATTGGCGGAGAAAGAGAGATAAAAATTTTAGAACCAAATTCCGTTCATACTCGACCCCTGGAAGGAAATTACGAAAAACTAGCTAAAAAATTCAAGAAATTAAAAAAAAAAAACTCTTTTCGGCATTATTTTTAGCCAAAATGGGATGAGATAGGCGGAAAAAGAGAGAAAAAATTTTAGTCAAGAATTCCGTTCACACTCGATCCGGGCAAGAAAATTCCAAAAA
This sequence comes from Quercus berberidifolia, assembly GCA_028535905.1. Classification (NCBI taxonomy): domain Eukaryota; kingdom Viridiplantae; phylum Streptophyta; class Magnoliopsida; order Fagales; family Fagaceae; genus Quercus; species Quercus berberidifolia. The sequence continues at coordinate 207,017 of JAPQVW010000023.1, forward strand.
AAATAGCAAAAAAATTCAAAAAATTAAAAAAACCCCTTTCCAGCATTATTTTTAGCCAAAACGGGATAAGATAGGCCAAGAAAGGGAGAAAAAAATTTTAGTCCCGAATTCCGTTCACACTCGACCCGGGCAAGAAAATTCCAAAAAAAAATAGCAAAAAAATTCAAAGAATTAAAAAAACTCTTTCCGGCATTATTTTTAGCCAAAATGGGATGAAATAGGCAGAGAAAAAGAGAAAAAAAATTTAGACCTGAATTCCGTTCATACTCGACCCGTGGAAGGAAAATCCGAAAAAAATAGCTAAAAAATTCAAGAAATTAAAAAAACTGTTTCCGACATTATTTTTAGCCGAAATGGGATGACATTGGCGGAGAAAGAGAGAGAAAAATTTTAGACCCGAATTCCATTCATACTGGACCCGAGTATGAAAATTCCGAAAAAAATATAAAAAAAAAATCTAAAAATCAAAAAACCTCTTTTCGGCATTATTTTTAGCCAAAATGGGATGAGCTAGGCCGAGAAAGAGTGAAAAAAAATTTAGACCTGAATTCCGTTCATACTCGACCCGTGGAAGGAAAATCCGAAAAAAATAGCTAAAAAATTCAAGAAATTAAAAAAACTCTTTCCGACATTATTTTTAGCCAAAATGGGATGAGATAGGCCAAGAAAGAGAGAAAAAAATTATAGACCCGAATTCCGTTCATACTCGACCCGGGCAAGAAAATTCCGAAAAAAATAGAAATAAAAAGAAAAAATTATAAAACCCCTTTCCGGCATAATTTTTAGCCAAAATGGGATGAGATAGGCCGGGAAAGAGAGAAAAAAAATTTTACTCACGAATTCCGTTCACACTCGACCCGGGCAAGAAAATTCCAAAAAAAATAGCAAAAAAATTCAAAAAATTAAAAAACCCCTTTCCGGCATTATTTTTAGCCATAACGGGATGAAATAGGCGGAGAAAGAGAGAAAAAAATTTTAGGCCCGAATTCCGTTCAAACTCGACACGGGCAAGAAAATTCCGAAAAAAATAGAAAAAAAATCAAAAAGGTAAAAAACCTATTTCCGACAGTATTTTTAGCCAAAACGGGATACGATAGGGCGAGAAAGAGAGAAAAAAATTTTACTCCCGAATTCTGTTCCTACCCAACCCGAGCAAGAAAATGCCAAATAAAAAATAGTAAAAAAAATTCAAAAAATTAAAAAAGTTAATTCCGACATTATTTCTATCCAAAACGGGTTGGGAGAGGCCAAGAAAGAGAAAAAAAAATTTTATTCCTGGATTCCGTTCATATTCGACCCGTGCAAGGAAATTCCGAAAAAAAAAGCTAAAAAATTCAAGAAATTAAAAAAACCCTTTCTGGCATTATTTTTAGCCAAAACGGGATAAGATAGACTGAGAAAGAGAGAAAAAAAATTTTAGACCAAAATTCCGTTCACACTCGACCCGGGAAAGAAAATTCCAAAAAAAAATAGCAAATAAATTCAAAAAATTTAAAAAACCCCTTTCCTATATTATTTTTAGCCAAAAAGGGATGAGATTGGCGGAGAAAGAGAGATAAAAATTTTAGACCCTAATTCCATTCATACTCGACCCGAGTATGAAAATTCCGAAAAAAATATAAAAAAAAAAATCTAAAAATCAAAAAACCGCTTTCCGGCATTATTTTTAGCCAAAATGGGATGAGCTAGGCTGAGAAAGAGAGAAAAAAAAATTTAGACCTGAATTCCGTTCATACTCGACCCGTGGAAGGAAAATCCGAAAAAAATAGCTAAAAAATTCAAGAAATTAAAAAAACTCTTTCCGACATTATTTTTAGCCAAAATGGGATGAGATAGGTCGAGAAAGAGAGAAAAAAATTTTAGACCCGAATTCCGTTCATACTCGTCCCGGGCAAGAAAATTCCGAAAAAAATAGAAATAAAAATACATAAATTATAAAACCCCTTTCCGGCATAATTTTTAGCCAAAATGGGATGAGATAGGCCGGGAAAGAGAGAAAAAAAATTTTACTCACGAATTCCGTTTACACTCAATCCGGGCAAGAAAATTCCAAAAAAATAGCAAAAAATTCAAAAAATTAAAAAACCCCTTTCCGGCATTATTTTTAGCCATAACGGGATGAAATAGGCGGAGAAAGAGAGAAAAAAATTTTAGACCCGAATTCTGTTCAAACTCGACACGGGCAAGAAAATTCCGAAAAAAATAGAAAAAAAATCAAAAAAGTAAAAAACCTATTTCCGACAGTATTTTTAGCCAAAACGGGATACGATAGGGCGAGAAAGAGAGAAAAAAATTTTACTCCCGAATTCTGTTCCTACCCAACCCGAGCAAGAAAATGCCAAATAAAATATATTAAAAAAAATTCAAAAAATTAAAAAAGTTAATTCCGACATTATTTCTATCCAAAACGGGTTGGGAGATGCCAAGAAAGAGAAAAAAGAAATTTTATTCCTGGACTCCGTTCATATTCGACCCGTGCAAGGAAATTCCGAAAAAAAAAAGCTAAAAAATTCAAGAATTTAAAAAAACCCTTTCTGGCATTATTTTTAGCTAAAACGGGATAAGATAGACTGAGAAAGAGAAAAAAAAATTTTAGTCCCGAATTCCGTTCACACTCGACCCGGGCAAGAAAATTCAAAAAAAAAATAGCAAAAAAATTCAAAAAATTAAAAAAACTCTTTCCGGCATTATTTTTAGCCAAAATTGGATGAAATAGGCAGAGAAAAAGAGAAAAAAAATTTAGACCTGAATTCCGTTCATACTCGACCCGTGGAAGGAAAATCCGAAAAAAAATAGCTAAAAAATTCAAGAAATTAAAAAAACTGTTTCCGACATTATTTTTAGCCAAAATTGGATGAGATTGGCGGAGAAAGAGAGAGAAAAATTTTAGACACGAATTCCATTCATACTGGACCCGAGTATGAAAATTCCGAAAAAAATATAAAAAAAAAATCTAAAAATCAAAAAACCTCTTTTCGGCATTATTTTTAGCCAAAATGGGATGAGCTAGGCCGAGAAAGAGAGAAAAAAAATTTAGACCTGAATTCCGTTCATACTTGACCCGTGGAAGGAAAATCCGAAAAAAATAGCTAAAAAATTCAAGAAATTAAAAAAACTCTTTCCGACATTATTTTTAGCCAAAATGGGATGAGATAGGCAGAGAAAGAGAGAAGACAATTTAATTCACGAATTCCGTTCACACTCGACCCGGGCAAGAAAATTCCGAAAAAAATAGAAATAAAAATAAAAAAATTATAAAACCCCTTTCCGGCTGAATTTTTAGCCAAAATGGGATGAGATAGGCCGGGAAATAGAGAAAAAAAATTTTACTCACGAATTCCGTTCACACTCGACCCGGGCAAGAAAATTCCAAAAAAAATAGCACATAAATTCAAAAAATTTAAAAAACCCCTTTCCTGCATTATTTTTAACCAAAAAGGGATGAGATTGGCGGAGAAAGACAGATAAAAATTTTAGACCCGAATTCCGTTCATACTCGACCCGTGGAAGGAAATTCCGAAAAAAATATTTTAAAAATTCAAGAAATGAAAAAAAAAAAAACTCTTTCCGGCATTATTTTTAGCCAAAATGGGATGAGATATGCGGAGAAAGAGAGAAAAAATTTTAGTCACGAATTCTGTTCACACTCGATCCGGGCAAGAAAATTCCAAAAAAAATAGCAAAAAAATTCAAAAAATTAAAAAAACCCCTTCCAGCATTATTTTTAGCCAAAACGGGATAAGATAGGCCGAGAAAGAGAGAAAAAAATTTTAGTCCCGAATTCCGTTCACACTCGACCCGGGCAAGAAAATTCCAAAAAAAAATAGCAAAAAAATTGAAAAAATTAAAAAAACTCTTTCCGGCAATATTTTTAGCCAAAATGGGATGAAATAGGCAGAGAAAAAGAGAAAAAAATTTAAACCTGAATTCCGTTCATAATCGACTTGTGGAAGGAAAATCCGAAAAAAGTAGCTAAAAAATTCATGAAATTAAAAAAACTCTTTCCGACATTTTTTTTTAGCCAAAATGGGATGAGATAGGCGGAGAAAGAGAGAAAAAAATTTTAGACCCAAATTCCGTTCACACTCGGCCCGGGAAAGAAAATTCCAAAAAAAAATTGCAAATAAATTCAAAAAATTTAAAAAACCCCTTTCCTGCATTATTTTTAGTCAAAAAGGGATGAGATTGGCGGAGAAAGAGAGATAAAAATTTTAGAACCAAATTCCGTTCATACTCGACCCCTGGAAGGAAATTACGAAAAAATAGCTAAAAAATTCAAGAAATTAAAAAAAAAAACTCTTTTCGGCATTATTTTTAGCCAAAATGGGATGAGATAGGCGGAGAAAGAGAGAAAAAATTTTAGTCAAGAATTCCGTTCACACTCGATCCGGGCAAGAAAATTCCAAAAAAAATAGCAAAAAAAATCAAAAAATTAAAAAAACCCCTTTCCAGCATTATTTTTAGCCAAAACGGGATAAGATAGGCCAAGAAAGAGAGAAAAAAATTTTAGTCCCGAATTCCGTTCACACTCGACCCGGGCAAGAAAATTCCAAAAAAAAAATAGCAAAAAAATTCAAAAAATTAAAAAAACTCTTTCCGGCATTATTTTTAGCCAAAATGGGATGAAATAGGCAGAGAAAAAGAGAAAAAAAATTTAGACCTGAATTCCGTTCATACTCGACCCGTGGAAGGAAAATCCGAAAAAAATAGCTAAAAAATTCAAGAAATTAAAAAAACTGTTTCCGACATTATTTTTAGCCAAAATGGGATGAGATTGGCGGAGAAAGAGAGAGAAAAATTTTAGACCCGAATTCCATTCATACTGGACCCGAGTATGAAAATTCCGAAAAAAATATAAAAAAAAAATCTAAAAATCAAAAAACCTCTTTTCGGCATTATTTTTAGCCAAAATGGGATGAGCTAGGCCGAGAAAGAGAGAAAAAAAATTTAGACCTGAATTCCGTTCATACTCGACCCGTGGAAGGAAAATCCGAAAAAAATAGCTAAAAAATTCAAGAAATTAAAAAAACTCTTTCCGACATTATTTTTAGCCAAAATGGGATGAGATAGGCCAAGAAAGAGAGAAAAAAATTATAGACCCGAATTCCGTTCATACTCGACCCGGGCAAGAAAATTCCGAAAAAAATAGATATAAAAAGAAAAAATTATAAAACCCCTTTCCGGCATAATTTTTAGCCAAAATGGGATGAGATAGGCCGGGAAAGAGAGAAAAAAAATTTTACTCACGAATTCCGTTCACACTCGACCCGGGCAAGAAAATTCCAAAAAAAAATAGCAAAAAAATTCAAAAAATTAAAAAACCCCTTTCCGGCATTATTTTTAGCCATAACGGGATGAAATAGGCGGAGAAAGAGAGAAAAAAATTTTAGGCCCGAATTCCGTTCAAACTCGACACGGGCAAGAAAATTCCCAAAAAAATAGAAAAAAAATCAAAAAAGTAAAAAACCTATTTCCGACAGTATTTTTAGCCAAAACGGGATACGATAGGGCGAGAAAGAGAGAAAAAAATTTTACTCCCGAATTCTGTTCCTACCCAACCCGAGCAAGAAAATGCCAAATAAAAAATAGTAAAAAAAATTCATAAAATTAAAAAAGTTAATTCCGACATTATTTCTATCCAAAACGGGTTGGGAGAGGCCAAGAAAGAGAAAAAAAAAATTTTATTCCTGGATTCCGTTCATATTCGACCCGTGCAAGGAAATTCCGAAAAAAAAAGCTAAAAAATTCAAGAAATTAAAAAAACCCTTTCTGGCATTATTTTTAGCCAAAACGGGATAAGATAGACTGAGAAAGAGAGAAAAAAAATTTTAGACCCAAATTCCGTTCACACTCGACCCGGGAAAGAAAATTCAAAAAAAAAATAGCAAATAAATTCAAAAAATTTAAAAAACCCCTTTCCTACATTATTTTTAGCCAAAAAGGGATGAGATTGGCGGAGAAAGAGAGATAAAAATTTTAGACCCTAATTCCATTCATACTCGACCCGAGTATGAAAATTCCGAAAAAAATATTAAAAAAAAAAATCTAAAAATCAAAAAACCGCTTTCCGGCATTATTTTTAGCCAAAATGGGATGAGCTAGGCTGAGAAAGAGAGAAAAAAAAATTTAGACCTGAATTCCGTTCATACTCGACCCGTGGAAGGAAAATCCGAAAAAAATAGCTAAAAAATTCAAGAAATTAAAAAAACTCTTTCCGACATTATTTTTAGCCAAAATGGGATGAGATAGGTCGAGAAAGAGAGAAAAAAATTTTAGACCCGAATTCCGTTCATACTCGACCCGGGCAAGAAAATTCCGAAAAAAATAGAAATAAAAATACATAAATTATAAAACCCCTTTGCGGCATAATTTTTAGCCAAAATGGGATGAGATAGGCCGGGAAAGAGAGAAAAAAAATTTTACTCACGAATTCCGTTCATACTCGATCCGGGCAAGAAAATTCCAAAAAAAATAGCAAAAAATTCAAAAAATTAAAAAACCCCTTTCCGGCATTATTTTTAGCCATAACGGGATGAAATAGGCGGAGAAAGGGAGAAAAAAATTTTAGACCCGAATTCTGTTCAAACTCGACACGGGCAAGAAAATTCCGAAAAAAATAGAAAAAAAATCAAAAAAGTAAAAAACCTATTTCCGACAGTATTTTTAGCCAAAACGGGATACGATAGGGTGAGAAAGAGAGAGAAAAATTTTACTCCCGAATTCTGTTCCTATCCAACCCGAGCAAGAAAATGCCAAATAAAATATAGTAAAAAAAATTCAAAAAATTAAAAAAGTTAATTCCGACATTATTTCTATCCAAAACGGGTTGGGAGATGCCAAGAAAGAGAAAAAAAAAATTCCAAAAAAATTCAAAAAATTAAAAAAAAATTTTACTCCCGAATTCTGTTCCTACCCAACCCGAGCAAGAAAATGCCAAATAAAATATAGTAAAAAAAATTCAAAAAATTCAAAAAGTTAATTCCGACATTATTTCTATCCAAAACGGGTTGGGAGATGCCAAGAAAGAGAAAAAAAAAATTTTATCCCTGGATTCCGTTCATATTCGACTCGTGCAAGGAAATTCCGAAAAAAAAAGCTAAAAAATTCAAGAATTAAAAAAAACCCTTTCTGGCATTATTTTTAGCTAAAACGGGATAAGATAGACTGAGAAAGAGAAAAAAAAATTTTAGACCCAAATTCCGTTCACACTCGGCCCGGGAAAGAAAATTCCAAAAAAAAATAGCAAATAAATTCAAAACATTTAAAAAACCCCTTTCCTGCATTATTTTTAGTCAAAAATGGATGAGATTGGCGGAGAAAGAGAGATAAAAATTTTAGACCCGAATTCCGTTCATACTGGACCCCTGGAAGGAAATTACGAAAAAATAGCTAAAAAATTCAAGAAATTAAAAAAAAAAAACTCTTTCCGGCATTATTTTTAGCCAAAATGGGATGAGATAGGCGGAGAAAGAGAGAAAAAATTTTAGTCAAGAATTCCGTTCACACTCGATCCGGGCAAGAAAATTCCAAAAAAAATAGCAAAAAAATTCAAAAAATTAAAAAAACCCCTTTCCAGCATTATTTTTAGCCAAAACGGGATAAGATAGGCCAAGAAAGGGAGAAAAAAATTTTAGTCCCGAATTCCGTTCACACTCGACCCGGGCAAGAAAATTCCAAAAAAAAATAGCAAAAAAATTCAAAGAATTAAAAAAACTCTTTCCGGCATTATTTTTAGCCAAAATGGGATGAAATAGGCAGAGAAAAAGAGAAAAAAAATTTAGACCTGAATTCCGTTCATACTCGACCCGTGGAAGGAAAATCCGAAAAAAATAGCTAAAAAATTCAAGAAATTAAAAAAACTGTTTCCGACATTATTTTTAGCCGAAATGGGATGACATTGGCGGAGAAAGAGAGAGAAAAATTTTAGACCCGAATTCCATTCATACTGGACCCGAGTATGAAAATTCCGAAAAAAATATAAAAAAAAAATCTAAAAATCAAAAAACCTCTTTTCGGCATTATTTTTAGCCAAAATGGGATGAGCTAGGCCGAGAAAGAGTGAAAAAAAATTTAGACCTGAATTCCGTTCATACTCGACCCGTGGAAGGAAAATCCGAAAAAAATAGCTAAAAAATTCAAGAAATTAAAAAAACTCTTTCCGACATTATTTTTAGCCAAAATGGGATGAGATAGGCCAAGAAAGAGAGAAAAAAATTATAGACCCGAATTCCGTTCATACTCGACCCGGGCAAGAAAATTCCGAAAAAAATAGAAATAAAAAGAAAAAATTATAAAACCCCTTTCCGGCATAATTTTTAGCCAAAATGGGATGAGATAGGCCGGGAAAGAGAGAAAAAAAATTTTACTCACGAATTCCGTTCACACTCGACCCGGGCAAGAAAATTCCAAAAAAAATAGCAAAAAAATTCAAAAAATTAAAAAACCCCTTTCCGGCATTATTTTTAGCCATAACGGGATGAAATAGGCGGAGAAAGAGAGAAAAAAATTTTAGGCCCGAATTCCGTTCAAACTCGACACGGGCAAGAAAATTCCCAAAAAAATAGAAAAAAAATCAAAAAAGTAAAAAACCTATTTCCGACAGTATTTTTAGCCAAAACGGGATACGATAGGGCGAGAAAGAGAGAAAAAAATTTTACTCTCGAATTCTGTTCCTACCCAACCCGAGCAAGAAAATGCCAAATAAAAAATAGTAAAAAAAATTCATAAAATTAAAAAAGTTAATTCCGACATTATTTCTATCCAAAACGGGTTGGGAGAGGCCAAGAAAGAGAAAAAAAAAATTTTATTCCTGGATTCCGTTCATATTCGACCCGTGCAAGGAAATTCCGAAAAAAAAAGCTAAAAAATTCAAGAAATTAAAAAAACCATTTCTGGCATTATTTTTAGCCAAAACGGGATAAGATAGACTGAGAAAGAGAGAAAAAAAATTTTAGACCCAAATTCCGTTCACACTCGACCCGGGAAAGAAAATTCAAAAAAAAAATAGCAAATAAATTCAAAAAATTTAAAAAACCCCTTTCCTACATTATTTTTAGCCAAAAAGGGATGAGATTGGCGGAGAAAGAGAGATAAAAATTTTAGACCCTAATTCCATTCATACTCGACCCGAGTATGAAAATTCCGAAAAAAATATTAAAAAAAAAAATCTAAAAATCAAAAAACCGCTTTCCGGCATTATTTTTAGCCAAAATGGGATGAGCTAGGCTGAGAAAGAGAGAAAAAAAAATTTAGACCTGAATTCCGTTCATACTCGACCCGTGGAAGGAAAATCCGAAAAAAATAGCTAAAAAATTCAAGAAATTAAAAAAACTCTTTCCGACATTATTTTTAGCCAAAATGGGATGAGATAGGTCGAGAAAGAGAGAAAAAAATTTTAGACCCGAATTCCGTTCATACTCGACCCGGGCAAGAAAATTCCGAAAAAAATAGAAATAAAAATACATAAATTATAAAACCCCTTTGCGGCATAATTTTTAGCCAAAATGGGATGAGATAGGCCGGGAAAGAGAGAAAAAAAATTTTACTCACGAATTCCGTTCATACTCGATCCGGGCAAGAAAATTCCATAAAAAATAGCAAAAAATTCAAAAAATTAAAAAACCCCTTTCCGGCATTATTTTTAGCCATAACGGGATGAAATAGGCGGAGAAAGAGAGAAAAAAATTTTAGACCCGAATTCTGTTCAAACTCGACACGGGCAAGAAAATTCCGAAAAAAATAGAAAAAAAATCAAAAAAGTAAAAAACCTATTTCCGACAGTATTTTTAGCCAAAACGGGATACGATAGGGTGAGAAAGAGAGAGAAAAATTTTACTCCCGAATTCTGTTCCTATCCAACCCGAGCAAGAAAATGCCAAATAAAATATAGTAAAAAAAATTCAAAAAATTAAAAAAGTTAATTCCGACATTATTTCTATCCAAAACGGGTTGGGAGATGCCAAGAAAGAGAAAAAAAAAAATTCCAAAAAAATTCAAAAAATTAAAAAAAAATTTTACTCCCGAATTCTGTTCCTACCCAACCCGAGCAAGAAAATGCCAAATAAAATATAGTAAAAAAAATTCAAAAAATTCAAAAAGTTAATTCCGACATTATTTCTATCCAAAACGGGTTGGGAGATGCCAAGAAAGAGAAAAAAAAAATTTTATTCCTGGATTCCGTTCATATTCGACCCGTGCAAGGAAATTCCGAAAAAAAAAGCTAAAAAATTCAAGAATTAAAAAAAACCCTTTCTGGCATTATTTTTAGCTAAAACGGGATAAGATAGACTGAGAAAGAGAAAAAAAAATTTTAGACCCAAATTCCGTTCACACTCGGCCCGGGAAAGAAAATTCCAAAAAAAAATAGCAAATAAATTCAAAACATTTAAAAAACCCCTTTCCTGCATTATTTTTAGTCAAAAATGGATGAGATTGGCGGAGAAAGAGAGATAAAAATTTTAGACCCGAATTCCGTTCATACTGGACCCCTGGAAGGAAATTACGAAAAAATAGCTAAAAAATTCAAGAAATTAAAAAAAAAAACTCTTTCCGGCATTATTTTTAGCCAAAATGGGATGAGATAGGCGGAGAAAGAGAGAAAAAATTTTAGTCAAGAATTCCGTTCACACTCGATCCGGGCAAGAAAATTCCAAAAAAAATAGCAAAAAAATTCAAAAAATTAAAAAAACCCCTTTCCAGCATTATTTTTAGCCAAAACGGGATAAGATAGGCCAAGAAAGGGAGAAAAAAATTTTAGTCCCGAATTCCGTTCACACTCGACCCGGGCAAGAAAATTCCAAAAAAAAATAGCAAAAAAATTCAAAGAATTAAAAAAACTCTTTCCGGCATTATTTTTAGCCAAAATGGGATGAAATAGGCAGAGAAAAAGAGAAAAAAAATTTAGACCTGAATTCCGTTCATACTCGACCCGTGGAAGGAAAATCCGAAAAAAATAGCTAAAAAATTCAAGAAATTAAAAAAACTCTTTCCGACATTATTTTTAGCCAAAATGGGATGAGATAGGCCAAGAAAGAGAGAAAAAAATTATAGACCCGAATTCCGTTCATACTCGACCCGGGCAAGAAAATTCCGAAAAAAATAGAAATAAAAAGAAAAAATTATAAAACCCCTTTCCGGCATAATTTTTAGCCAAAATGGGATGAGATAGGCCGGGAAAGAGAGAAAAAAAATTTTACTCACGAATTCCGTTCACACTCGACCCGGGCAAGAAAATTCCAAAAAAAATAGCAAAAAAATTCAAAAAAATAAAAAACCCCTTTCCGGCATTATTTTTAGCCATAACGGGATGAAATAGGCGGAGAAAGAGAGAAAAAAATTTTAGGCCCGAATTCCGTTCAAACTCGACACGGGCAAGAAAATTCCGAAAAAAATAGAAAAAAAATCAAAAAAGTAAAAAACCTATTTCCGACAGTATTTTTAGCCAAAACGGGATACGATAGGGCGAGAAAGAGAGAAAAAAATTTTACTCCCGAATTCTGTTCCTACCCAACCCGAGCAAGAAAATGCCAAATAAAAAATAGTAAAAAAAATTCAAAAAATTAAAAAAGTTAATTCCGACATTATTTCTATCCAAAACGGGTTGGGAGAGGCCAAGAAAGAGAAAAAAAAATTTTATTCCTGGATTCCGTTCATATTCGACCCGTGCAAGGAAATTCCGAAAAAAAAAGCTAAAAAATTCAAGAAATTAAAAAAACCCTTTCTGGCATTATTTTTTAGCCAAAACGGGATAAGATAGACTGAGAAAGAGAGAAAAAAAATTTTAGACCAAAATTCCGTTCACACTCGACCCGGGAAAGAAAATTCCAAAAAAAAATAGCAAATAAATTCAAAAAATTTAAAAAACCCCTTTCCTATATTATTTTTAGCCAAAAAGGGATGAGATTGGCGGAGAAAGAGAGATAAAAATTTTAGACCCTAATTCCATTCATACTCGACCCGAGTATGAAAATTCCGAAAAAAATATAAAAAAAAAAATCTAAAAATCAAAAAACCGCTTTCCGGCATTATTTTTAGCCAAAATGGGATGAGCTAGGCTGAGAAAGAGAGAAAAAAAAATTTAGACCTGAATTCCGTTCATACTCGACCCGTGGAAGGAAAATCCGAAAAAAATAGCTAAAAAATTCAAGAAATTAAAAAAACTCTTTCCGACATTATTTTTAGCCAAAATGGGATGAGATAGGTCGAGAAAGAGAGAAAAAAATTTTAGACCCGAATTCCGTTCATACTCGTCCCGAGCAAGAAAATTCCGAAAAAAATAGAAATAAAAATACATAAATTATAAAACCCCTTTCCGGCATAATTTTTAGCCAAAATGGGATGAGATAGGCCGGGAAAGAGAGAAAAAAAATTTTACTCACGAATTCCGTTCACACTCAATCCGGGCAAGAAAATTCCAAAAAAATAGCAAAAAATTCAAAAAATTAAAAAACCCCTTTCCGGCATTATTTTTAGCCATAACGGGATGAAATAGGCGGAGAAAGAGAGAAAAAAATTTTAGACCCGAATTCTGTTCAAACTCGACACGGGCAAGAAAATTCCGAAAAAAATAGAAAAAAAATCAAAAAAGTAAAAAACCTATTTCCGACAGTATTTTTAGCCAAAACGGGATACGATAGGGCGAGAAAGAGAGAAAAAAATTTTACTCCCGAATTCTGTTCCTACCCAACCCGAGCAAGAAAATGCCAAATAAAATATATTAAAAAAAATTCAAAAAATTAAAAAAGTTAATTCCGACATTATTTCTATCCAAAACGGGTTGGGAGATGCCAAGAAAGAGAAAAAAGAAATTTTATTCCTGGACTCCGTTCATATTCGACCCGTGCAAGGAAATTCCGAAAAAAAAAAGCTAAAAAATTCAAGAATTTAAAAAAACCCTTTCTGGCATTATTTTTAGCTAAAACGGGATAAGATAGACTGAGAAAGAGAAAAAAAAATTTTAGTCCCGAATTCCGTTCACACTCGACCCGGGCAAGAAAATTCCAAAAAAAAATAGCAAAAAAATTCAAAAAATTAAAAAAACTCTTTCCGGCATTATTTTTAGCCAAAATTGGATGAAATAGGCAGAGAAAAAGAGAAAAAAAATTTAGACCTGAATTCCGTTCATACTCGACCCGTGGAAGGAAAATCCGAAAAAAAATAGCTAAAAAATTCAAGAAATTAAAAAAACTGTTTCCGACATTATTTTTAGCCAAAATTGGATGAGATTGGCGGAGAAAGAGAGAGAAAAATTTTAGACCCGAATTCCATTCATACTGGACCCGAGTATGAAAATTCCGAAAAAAATATAAAAAAAAAATCTAAAAATCAAAAAACCTCTTTTCGGCATTATTTTTAGCCAAAATGGGATGAGCTAGGCCGAGAAAGAGAGAAAAAAAATTTAGACCTGAATTCCGTTCATACTCGACCCGTGGAAGGAAAATCCGAAAAAAATAGCTAAAAAATTCAAGAAATTAAAAAAACTCTTTCCGACATTATTTTTAGCCAAAATGGGATGAGATAGGCAGAGAAAGAGAGAAGACAATTTAATTCACGAATTCCGTTCACACTCGACCCGGGCAAGAAAATTCCGAAAAAAATAGAAATAAAAATAAAAAAATTATAAAACCCCTTTCCGGCTGAATTTTTAGCCAAAATGGGATGAGATAGGCCGGGAAAGAGAGAAAAAAAATTTTACTCACGAATTCCGTTCACACTCGACCCGGGCAAGAAAATTCCAAAAAAAATAGCAAATAAATTCAAAAAATTTAAAAAACCCCTTTCCTGCATTATTTTTAGCCAAAAAGGGATGAGATTGGCGGAGAAAGACAGATAAAAATTTTAGACCCGAATTCCGTTCATACTCGACCCGTGGAAGGAAATTCCGAAAAAAATATTTTAAAAATTCAAGAAATTAAAAAAAAAAAACTCTTTCCGGCATTATTTTTAGCCAAAATGGGATGAGATATGCGGAGAAAGAGAGAAAAAATTTTAGTCACGAATTCCGTTCACACTCGATCCGGGCAAGAAAATTCCAAAAAAAATAGCAAAAAAATTCAAAAAATTAAAAAAACCCCTTCCAGCATTATTTTTAGCTAAAACGGGATAAGATAGGCCGAGAAAGAGAGAAAAAAATTTTAGTCCCGAATTTCGTTCACACTCGACCCGGGCAAGAAATTCCAAAAAAAAATAGCAAAAAAATTGAAAAAATTAAAAAAACTCTTTCCGGCAATATTTTTAGCCAAAATGGGATGAAATAGGCAGAGAAAAAGAGAAAAAAAATTAAACCTGAATTCCGTTCATAATCGACTTGTGGAAGGAAAATCCGAAAAAAAATAGCTAAAAAATTCATGAAATTAAAAAAACTCTTTCCGACATTTTTTTTTAGCCAAAATGGGATGAGATAGGTGGAGAAAGAGAGAAAAAAATTTTAGACCCAAATTCCGTTCACACTCGGCCCGGGAAAGAAAATTCCAAAAAAAAATAGCAAATAAATTCAAAAAATTTAAAAATTCCCTTTCCTGCATTATTTTTAGTCAAAAAGGGATGAGATTGGCGGAGAAAGAGAGATAAAAATTTTAGAACCAAATTCCGTTCATACTCGACCCCTGGAAGGAAATTACGAAAAAATAGCTAAAAAATTCAAGAAATTAAAAAAAAAAACTCTTTTCGGCATTATTTTTAGCCAAAATGGGATGAGATAGGCGGAAAAAGAGAGAAAAAATTTTAGTCAAGAATTCCGTTCACACTCGATCCGGGCAAGAAAATTCCAAAAAAAATAGCAAAAAAATTCAAAAAATTAAAAAAACCCCTTTCCAGCATTATTTTTAGCCAAAACGGGATAAGATAGGCCAAGAAAGGGAGAAAAAAATTTTAGTCCCGAATTCCGTTCACACTCGACCCGGGCAAGAAAATTCCAAAAAAAAATAGCAAAAAAATTCAAAGAATTAAAAAAACTCTTTCCGGCATTATTTTTAGCCAAAATGGGATGAAATAGGCAGAGAAAAAGAGAAAAAAAATTTAGACCTGAATTCCGTTCATACTCGACCCGTGGAAGGAAAATCCGAAAAAAATAGCTAAAAAATTCAAGAAATTAAAAAAACTGTTTCCGACATTATTTTTAGCCGAAATGGGATGACATTGGCGGAGAAAGAGAGAGAAAAATTTTAGACCCGAATTCCATTCATACTGGACCCGAGTATGAAAATTCCGAAAAAAATATAAAAAAAAAATCTAAAAATCAAAAAACCTCTTTTCGGCATTATTTTTAGCCAAAATGGGATGAGCTAGGCCGAGAAAGAGTGAAAAAAAATTTAGACCTGAATTCCGTTCATACTCGACCCGTGGAAGGAAAATCCGAAAAAAATAGCTAAAAAATTCAAGAAATTAAAAAAACTCTTTCCGACATTATTTTTAGCCAAAATGGGATGAGATAGGCCAAGAAAGAGAGAAAAAAATTATAGACCCGAATTCCGTTCATACTCGACCCGGGCAAGAAAATTCCGAAAAAAATAGAAATAAAAAGAAAAAATTATAAAACCCCTTTCCGGCATAATTTTTAGCCAAAATGGGATGAGATAGGCCGGGAAAGAGAGAAAAAAAATTTTACTCACGAATTCCGTTCACACTCGACCCGGGCAAGAAAATTCCAAAAAAAATAGCAAAAAAATTCAAAAAATTAAAAAACCCCTTTCCGGCATTATTTTTAGCCATAACGGGATGAAATAGGCGGAGAAAGAGAGAAAAAAATTTTAGGCCCGAATTCCGTTCAAACTCGACACGGGCAAGAAAATTCCGAAAAAAATAGAAAAAAAATCAAAAAAGTAAAAAACCTATTTCCGACAGTATTTTTAGCCAAAACGGGATACGATAGGGCGAGAAAGAGAGAAAAAAATTTTACTCCCGAATTCTGTTCCTACCCAACCCGAGCAAGAAAATGCCAAATAAAAAATAGTAAAAAAAATTCAAAAAATTAAAAAAGTTAATTCCGACATTATTTCTATCCAAAACGGGTTGGGAGAGGCCAAGAAAGAGAAAAAAAAATTTTATTCCTGGATTCCGTTCATATTCGACCCGTGCAAGGAAATTCCGAAAAAAAAAGCTAAAAAATTCAAGAAATTAAAAAAACCCTTTCTGGCATTATTTTTAGCCAAAACGGGATAAGATAGACTGAGAAAGAGAGAAAAAAAATTTTAGACCCAAATTCCGTTCACACTCGACCCGGGAAAGAAAATTCCAAAAAAAAATAGCAAATAAATTCAAAAAATTTAAAAAACCCCTTTCCTATATTATTTTTAGCCAAAAAGGGATGAGATTGGCGGAGAAAGAGAGATAAAAATTTTAGACCCTAATTCCATTCATACTCGACCCGAGTATGAAAATTCCGAAAAAAATATAAAAAAAAAAAATCTAAAAATCAAAAAACCGCTTTCCGGCATTATTTTTAGCCAAAATGGGATGAGCTAGGCTGAGAAAGAGAGAAAAAAAAATTTAGACCTGAATTCCGTTCATACTCGACCCGTGGAAGGAAAATCCGAAAAAAATAGCTAAAAAATTCAAGAAATTAAAAAAACTCTTTCCGACATTATTTTTAGCCAAAATGGGATGAGATAGGTCGAGAAAGAGAGAAAAAAATTTTAGACCCGAATTCCGTTCATACTCGTCCCGGGCAAGAAAATTCCGAAAAAAATAGAAATAAAAATACATAAATTATAAAACCCCTTTCCGGCATAATTTTTAGCCAAAATGGGATGAGATAGGCCGGGAAAGAGAGAAAAAAAATTTTACTCACGAATTCCGTTTACACTCAATCCGGGCAAGAAAATTCGAAAAAAATAGCAAAAAATTCAAAAAATTAAAAAACCCCTTTCCGGCATTATTTTTAGCCATAACGGGATGAAATAGGCGGAGAAAGAGAGAAAAAAATTTTAGACCCGAATTCTGTTCAAACTCGACACGGGCAAGAAAATTCCGAAAAAAATAGAAAAAAAATCAAAAAAGTAAAAAACCTATTTCCGACAGTATTTTTAGCCAAAACGGGATACGATAGGGCGAGAAAGAGAGAAAAAAATTTTACTCCCGAATTCTGTTCCTACCCAACCCGAGCAAGAAAATGCCAAATAAAATATATTAAAAAAAATTCAGAAAATTAAAAAAGTTAATTCCGACATTATTTCTATCCAAAACGGGTTGGGAGATGCCAAGAAAGAGAAAAAAGAAATTTTATTCCTGGACTCCGTTCATATTCGACCCGTGCAAGGAAATTCCGAAAAAAAAAAGCTAAAAAATTCAAGAATTTAAAAAAACCCTTTCTGGCATTATTTTTAGCTAAAACGGGATAAGATAGACTGAGAAAGAGAAAAAAAAAATTTTAGACCCAAATTCCGTTCACACTCGGCCCGGGAAAGAAAATTCCAAAAAAAAATAGCAAATAAATTCAAAAAATTTAAAAAACCCCTTTCCTGCATTATTTTTAGTCAAAAAGGGATGAGATTGGCGAAGAAAGAGAGATAAAAATTTTAGACCCGAATTCCGTTCATACAGGACCCCTGGAAGGAAATTACGAAAAAATAGCTAAAAAATTCAAGAAATTAAAAAAAAAAACTCTTTCCGGCATTATTTTTAGCCAAAATGGGATGAGATAGGCGGAGAAAGAGATAAAAAATTTTAGTCAAGAATTCCGTTCACACTCGATTCGGGCAAGAAAATTCCAAAAAAAATAGCAAAAAAATTCAAAAAATTAAAAAACCCCTTTCCAGCATTATTTTTAGCCAAAACGGGATAAGATAGGCCAAGAAAGAGAGAAAAAATTTTAGTCCCGAATTCCGTTCACAGTCGACCCGGGCAAGAAAATTCCAAAAAAAATTGCAAAAAAATTCAAAAAATTAAAAAAACTCTTTCCGGCATTATTTTTAGCCAAAATGGGATGAAATAGGCAGAGAAAAAGAGAAAAAAAATTTAGACCTGAATTCCGTTCATACTCGACCTGTGGAAGGAAAATCCGAAAAAAATAGCTAAAAAATTCAAAAAATTAAAAAAACTCTTTCGGACATTATTTTTAGCCAAAATGGGATGAGATAGGCAGAGAAAGAGAGAAGACAATTTAATTCACGAATTCCGTTCACACTCGACCCGGGCAAGAAAATTCCGAAAAAAATAGAAATAAAAATAAAAAAATTATAAAACCCCTTTCCGGCTGAATTTTTAGCCAAAATGGGATGAGATAGGCCGGGAAAGAGAGAAAAAAAATTTTACTCACGAATTCCGTTCACACTCGACCCGGGCAAGAAAATTCCAAAAAAAATAGCACATAAATTCAAAAAATTTAAAAAACCCCTTTCCTGCATTATTTTTAACCAAAAAGGGATGAGATTGGCGGAGAAAGACAGATAAAAATTTTAGACCCGAATTCCGTTCATACTCGACCCGTGGAAGGAAATTCCGAAAAAAATATTTTAAAAATTCAAGAAATGAAAAAAAAAAAAACTCTTTCCGGCATTATTTTTAGCCAAAATGGGATGAGATATGCGGAGAAAGAGAGAAAAAATTTTAGTCACGAATTCTGTTCACACTCGATCCGGGCAAGAAAATTCCAAAAAAAATAGCAAAAAAATTCAAAAAATTAAAAAAACCCCTTCCGGCATTATTTTTAGCCATAACGGGATGAAATAGGCGGAGAAAGAGAGAAAAAAATTTTAGGCCCGAATTCCGTTCAAACTCGACACGGGCAAGAAAATTCCCAAAAAAATAGAAAAAAAATCAAAAAAGTAAAAAACCTATTTCCGACAGTATTTTTAGCCAAAACGGGATACGATAGGGCGAGAAAGAGAGAAAAAAATTTTACTCCCGAATTCTGTTCCTACCCAACCCGAGCAAGAAAATGCCAAATAAAAAATAGTAAAAAAAATTCATAAAATTAAAAAAGTTAATTCCGACATTATTTCTATCCAAAACGGGTTGGGAGAGGCCAAGAAAGAGAAAAAAAAAATTTTATTCCTGGATTCCGTTCATATTCGACCCGTGCAAGGAAATTCCGAAAAAAAAAGCTAAAAAATTCAAGAAATTAAAAAAACCCTTTCTGGCATTATTTTTAGCCAAAACGGGATAAGATAGACTGAGAAAGAGAGAAAAAAAATTTTAGACCCAAATTCCGTTCACACTCGACCCGGGAAAGAAAATTCAAAAAAAAAATAGCAAATAAATTCAAAAAATTTAAAAAACCCCTTTCCTACATTATTTTTAGCCAAAAAGGGATGAGATTGGCGGAGAAAGAGAGATAAAAATTTTAGACCCTAATTCCATTCATACTCGACCCGAGTATGAAAATTCCGAAAAAAATATTAAAAAAAAAAATCTAAAAATCAAAAAACCGCTTTCCGGCATTATTTTTAGCCAAAATGGGATGAGCTAGGCTGAGAAAGAGAGAAAAAAAAATTTAGACCTGAATTCCGTTCATAGTCGACCCGTGGAAGGAAAATCCGAAAAAAATAGCTAAAAAATTCAAGAAATTAAAAAAACTCTTTCCGACATTATTTTTAGCCAAAATGGGATGAGATAGGTCGAGAAAGAGAGAAAAAAATTTTAGACCCGAATTCCGTTCATACTCGACCCGGGCAAGAAAATTCCGAAAAAAATAGAAATAAAAATACATAAATTATAAAACCCCTTTGCGGCATAATTTTTAGCCAAAATGGGATGAGATAGGCCGGGAAAGAGAGAAAAAAAATTTTACTCACGAATTCCGTTCATACTCGATCCGGGCAAGAAAATTCCAAAAAAAATAGCAAAAAATTCAAAAAATTAAAAAACCCCTTTCCGGCATTATTTTTAGCCATAACGGGATGAAATAGGCGGAGAAAGAGAGAAAAAAATTTTAGACCCGAATTCTGTTCAAACTCGACACGGGCAAGAAAATTCCGAAAAAAATAGAAAAAAAATCAAAAAAGTAAAAAACCTATTTCCGACAGTATTTTTAGCCAAAACGGGATACGATAGGGTGAGAAAGAGAGAGAAAAATTTTACTCCCGAATTCTGTTCCTATCCAACCCGAGCAAGAAAATGCCAAATAAAATATAGTAAAAAAAATTCAAAAAATTAAAAAAGTTAATTCCGACATTATTTCTATCCAAAACGGGTTGGGAGATGCCAAGAAAGAGAAAAAAAAAATTCCAAAAAAATTCAAAAAATTAAAAAAAAATTTTACTCCCGAATTCTGTTCCTACCCAACCCGAGCAAGAAAATGCCAAATAAAATATAGTAAAAAAAATTCAAAAAATTAAAAAAGTTAATTCCGACATTATTTCTATCCAAAACGGGTTGGGAGATGCCAAGAAAGAGAAAAAAAAAATTTTATTCCTGGATTCCGTTCATATTCGACCCGTGCAAGGAAATTCCGAAAAAAAAAGCTAAAAAATTCAAGAATTAAAAAAAACCCTTTCTGGCATTATTTTTAGCTAAAACGGGAAAAGATAGACTGAGAAAGAGAAAAAAAAATTTTAGACCCAAATTCCGTTCACACTCGGCCCGGGAAAGAAAATTCCAAAAAAAAATAGCAAATAAATTCAAAACATTTAAAAAACCCCTTTCCTGCATTATTTTTAGTCAAAAATGGATGAGATTGGCGGAGAAAGAGAGATAAAAATTTTAGACCCGAATTCCGTTCATACTGGACCCCTGGAAGGAAATTACGAAAAAATAGCTAAAAAATTCAAGAAATTAAAAAAAAAACTCTTTCCGGCATTATTTTTAGCCAAAATGGGATGAGATAGGCGGAGAAAGAGAGAAAAAATTTTAGTCAAGAATTCCGTTCACACTCGATCCGGGCAAGAAAATTCCAAAAAAAATAGCAAAAAAATTCAAAAAATTAAAAAAACCCCTTTCCAGCATTATTTTTAGCCAAAACGGGATAAGATAGGCCAAGAAAGGGAGAAAAAAATTTTAGTCCCGAATTCCGTTCACACTCGACCCGGGCAAGAAAATTCCAAAAAAAAATAGCAAAAAAATTCAAAGAATTAAAAAAACTCTTTCCGGCATTATTTTTAGCCAAAATGGGATGAAATAGGCAGAGAAAAAGAGAAAAAAAATTTAGACCTGAATTCCGTTCATACTCGACCCGTGGAAGGAAAATCCGAAAAAAATAGCTAAAAAATTCAAGAAATTAAAAAAACTGTTTCCGACATTATTTTTAGCCGAAATGGGATGACATTGGCGGAGAAAGAGGGAGAAAAATTTTAGACCCGAATTCCATTCATACTGGACCCGAGTATGAAAATTCCGAAAAAAATATAAAAAAAAAATCTAAAAATCAAAAAACCTCTTTTCGGCATTATTTTTAGCCAAAATGGGATGAGCTAGGCCGAGAAAGAGTGAAAAAAAATTTAGACCTGAATTCCGTTCATACTCGACCCGTGGAAGGAAAATCCGAAAAAAATAGCTAAAAAATTCAAGAAATTAAAAAAACTCTTTCCGACATTATTTTTAGCCAAAATGGGATGAGATAGGCCAAGAAAGAGAGAAAAAAATTATAGACCCGAATTCCGTTCATACTCGACCCGGGCAAGAAAATTCCGAAAAAAATAGAAATAAAAAGAAAAAATTATAAAACCCCTTTCCGGCATAATTTTTAGTCAAAATGGGATGAGATAGGCCGGGAAAGAGAGAAAAAAAATTTTACTCACGAATTCCGTTCACACTCGACCCGGGCAAGAAAATTCCAAAAAAAATAGCAAAAAAATTCAAAAAATTAAAAAACCCCTTTCCGGCATTATTTTTAGCCATAACGGGATGAAATAGGCGGAGAAAGAGGGAAAAAAATTTTAGGCCCGAATTCCGTTCAAACTCGACACGGGCAAGAAAATTCCGAAAAAAATAGAAAAAAAATCAAAAAAGTAAAAAACCTATTTCCGACAGTATTTTTAGCCAAAACGGGATACGATAGGGCGAGAAAGAGAGAAAAAAATTTTACTCCCGAATTCTGTTCCTACCCAACCCGAGCAAGAAAATGCCAAATAAAAAATAGTAAAAAAAATTCAAAAAATTAAAAAAGTTAATTCCGACATTATTTCTATCCAAAACGGGTTGGGAGAGGCCAAGAAAGAGAAAAAAAAATTTTATTCCTGGATTCCGTTCATATTCGACCCGTGCAAGGAAATTCCGAAAAAAAAAGCTAAAAAATTCAAGAAATTAAAAAAACCCTTTCTGGCATTATTTTTAGCCAAAACGGGATAAGATAGACTGAGAAAGAGA
The DNA here is from genome assembly GCA_028535905.1 of Quercus berberidifolia. Taxonomy (NCBI): domain Eukaryota; kingdom Viridiplantae; phylum Streptophyta; class Magnoliopsida; order Fagales; family Fagaceae; genus Quercus; species Quercus berberidifolia. Next base: position 229,256 of record JAPQVW010000023.1, read on the forward strand.
GAAAAAAAATTTTAGACCCAAATTCCGTTCACACTCGACCCGGGAAAGAAAATTCCAAAAAAAAATAGCAAATAAATTCAAAAAATTTAAAAAACCCCTTTCCTATATTATTTTTAGCCAAAAAGGGATGAGATTGGCGGAGAAAGAGAGATAAAAATTTTAGACCCTAATTCCATTCATACTCGACCCGAGTATGAAAATTCCGAAAAAAATATAAAAAAAAAATATAAAAATCAAAAAACCGCTTTCCGGCATTATTTTTAGCCAAAATGGGATGAGCTAGGCTGAGAAAGAGAGAAAAAAAAATTTAGACCTGAATTCCGTTCATACTCGACCCGTGGAAGGAAAATCCGAAAAAAATAGCTAAAAAATTCAAGAAATTAAAAAAACTCTTTCCGACATTATTTTTAGCCAAAATGGGATGAGATAGGTCGAGAAAGAGAGAAAAAAATTTTAGACCCGAATTCCGTTCATACTCGTCCCGGGCAAGAAAATTCCGAAAAAAATAGAAATAAAAATACATAAATTATAAAACCCCTTTCCGGCATAATTTTTAGCCAAAATGGGATGAGATAGGCCGGGAAAGAGAGAAAAAAAATTTTACTCACGAATTCCGTTCACACTCAATCCGGGCAAGAAAATTCCAAAAAAATAGCAAAAAATTCAAAAAATTAAAAAACCCCTTTCCGGCATTATTTTTAGCCATAACGGGATGAAATAGGCGGAGAAAGAGAGAAAAAAATTTTAGACCCGAATTCTGTTCAAACTCGACACGGGCAAGAAAATTCCGAAAAAAATAGAAAAAAAATCAAAAAAGTAAAAAACCTATTTCCGACAGTATTTTTAGCCAAAACGGGATACGATAGGGTGAGAAAGAGAGAAAAAAATTTTACTCCCGAATTCTGTTCCTACCCAACCCGAGCAAGAAAATGCCAAATAAAATATATTAAAAAAAATTCAAAAAATTAAAAATGTTAATTCCGACATTATTTCTATCCAAAACGGGTTGGGAGATGCCAAGAAAGAGAAAAAAGAAATTTTATTCCTGGACTCCGTTCATATTCGACCCGTGCAAGGAAATTCCGAAAAAAAAAAGCTAAAAAATTCAAGAATTTAAAAAAACCCTTTCTGGCATTATTTTTAGCTAAAACGGGATAAGATAGACTGAGAAAGAGAAAAAAAAATTTTAGACCCAAATTCCGTTCACACTCGGCCCGGGAAAGAAAATTCCAAAAAAAAATAGCAAATAAATTCAAAAAATTTAAAAAACCCCTTTCCTGCATTATTTTTAGTCAAAAAGGGATGAGATTGGCGAAGAAAGAGAGATAAAAATTTTAGACCCGAATTCCGTTCATACAGGACCCCTGGAAGGAAATTACGAAAAAATAGCTAAAAAATTCAAGAAATTAAAAAAAAAACTCTTTCCGGCATTATTTTTAGCCAAAATGGGATGAGATAGGCGGAGAAAGAGATAAAAAATTTTAGTCAAGAATTCCGTTCACACTCGATTCGGGCAAGAAAATTCCAAAAAAAATAGCAAAAAAATTCAAAAAATTAAAAAACCCCTTTCCAGCATTATTTTTAGCCAAAACGGGATAAGATAGGCCAAGAAAGAGAGAAAAAATTTTAGTCCCGAATTCCGTTCACAGTCGACCCGGGCAAGAAAATTCCAAAAAAAATTGCAAAAAAATTCAAAAAATTAAAAAAACTCTTTCCGGCATTATTTTTAGCCAAAATGGGATGAAATAGGCAGAGAAAAAGAGAAAAAAAATTTAGACCTGAATTCCGTTCATACTCGACCTGTGGAAGGAAAATCCGAAAAAAATAGCTAAAAAATTCAAAAAATTAAAAAAACTCTTTCCGACATTATTTTTAGCCAAAATGGGATGAGATAGGCAGAGAAAGAGAGAAGACAATTTAATTCACGAATTCCGTTCACACTCGACCCGGGCAAGAAAATTCCGAAAAAAATAGAAATAAAAATAAAAAAATTATAAAACCCCTTTCCGGCTGAATTTTTAGCCAAAATGGGATGAGATAGGCCGGGAAAGAGAGAAAAAAAATTTTACTCACGAATTCCGTTCACACTCGACCCGGGCAAGAAAATTCCAAAAAAAATAGCACATAAATTCAAAAAATTTAAAAAACCCCTTTCCTGCATTATTTTTAACCAAAAAGGGATGAGATTGGCGGAGAAAGACAGATAAAAATTTTAGACCCGAATTCCGTTCATACTCGACCCGTGGAAGGAAATTCCGAAAAAAATATTTTAAAAATTCAAGAAATGAAAAAAAAAAAAACTCTTTCCGGCATTATTTTTAGCCAAAATGGGATGAGATATGCGGAGAAAGAGAGAAAAAATTTTAGTCACGAATTCTGTTCACACTCGATCCGGGCAAGAAAATTCCAAAAAAAATAGAAAAAATTCAAAAAATTAAAAAAACCCCTTCCAGCATTATTTTTAGCCAAAACGGGATAAGATAGGCCGAGAAAGAGAGAAAAAAATTTTAGTCCCGAATTCCGTTCACACTCGACCCGGGCAAGAAAATTCCAAAAAAAAATAGCAAAAAAATTGAAAAAATTAAAAAAACTCTTTCCGGCAATATTTTTAGCCAAAATGGGATGAAATAGGCAGAGAAAAAGAGAAAAAAATTTAAACCTGAATTCCGTTCATAATCGACTTGTGGAAGGAAAATCCGAAAAAAATAGCTAAAAAATTCGTGAAATTAAAAAAACTCTTTCCGACATTTTTTTTTAGCCAAAATGGGATGAGATAGGCGGAGAAAGAGAGAAAAAAATTTTAGACCCAAATTCCGTTCACACTCGGCCCGGGAAAGAAAATTCCAAAAAAAAATAGCAAATAAATTCAAAAAATTTAAAAAACCCCTTTCCTGCATTATTTTTAGTCAAAAAGGGATGAGATTGGCGGAGAAAGAGAGATAAAAATTTTAGAACCAAATTCCGTTCATACTCGACCCCTGGAAGGAAATTACGAAAAAATAGCTAAAAAATTCAAGAAATTAAAAAAAAAAACTCTTTTCGGCATTATTTTTAGCCAAAATGGGATGAGATAGGCGGAGAAAGAGAGAAAAAATTTTAGTCAAGAATTCCGTTCACACTCGATCCGGGCAAGAAAATTCCAAAAAAAATAGCAAAAAAAATCAAAAAATTAAAAAAACCCCTTTCCAGCATTATTTTTAGCCAAAACGGGATAAGATAGGCCAAGAAAGAGAGAAAAAAATTTTAGTCCCGAATTCCGTTCACACTCGACCCGGGCAAGAAAATTCCAAAAAAAAAATAGCAAAAAAATTCAAAAAATTAAAAAAACTCTTTCCGGCATTATTTTTAGCCAAAATGGGATGAAATAGGCAGAGAAAAAGAGAAAAAAAATTTAGACCTGAATTCCGTTCACACTCGACCCGTGGAAGGAAAATCCGAAAAAAATAGCTAAAAAATTCAAGAAATTAAAAAAACTGTTTCCGACATTATTTTTAGCCAAAATGGGATGAGATTGGCGGAGAAAGAGAGAGAAAAATTTTAGACCCGAATTCCATTCATACTGGACCCGAGTATGAAAATTCCGAAAAAAATATAAAAAAAAAATCTAAAAATCAAAAAACCACTTTTCGGCATTATTTTTAGCCAAAATGGGATGAGCTAGGCCGAGAAAGAGAGAAAAAAAATTTAGACCTGAATTCCGTTCATACTCGACCCGTGGAAGGAAAATCCGAAAAAAATAGCTAAAAAATTCAAGAAATTAAAAAAACTCTTTCCGACATTATTTTTAGCCAAAATGGGATGAGATAGGCCAAGAAAGAGAGAAAAAAATTATAGACCCGAATTCCGTTCATACTCGACCCGGGCAAGAAAATTCCGAAAAAAATAGATATAAAAAGAAAAAATTATAAAACCCCTTTCCGGCATAATTTTTAGCCAAAATGGGATGAGATAGGCCGGGAAAGAGAGAAAAAAAATTTTACTCACGAATTCCGTTCACACTCGACCCGGGCAAGAAAATTCCAAAAAAAATAGCAAAAAAATTCAAAAAATTAAAAAACCCCTTTCCGGCATTATTTTTAGCCATAACGGGATGAAATAGGCGGAGAAAGAGAGAAAAAAATTTTAGGCCCGAATTCCGTTCAAACTCGACACGGGCAAGAAAATTCCCAAAAAAATAGAAAAAAAATCAAAAAAGTAAAAAACCTATTTTCTGACAGTATTTTTAGCCAAAACGGGATACGATAGGGCGAGAAAGAGAGAAAAAAATTTTACTCCCGAATTCTGTTCCTACCCAACCCGAGCAAGAAAATGCCAAATAAAAAATAGTAAAAAAAATTCATAAAATTAAAAAAGTTAATTCCGACATTATTTCTATCCAAAACGGGTTGGGAGAGGCCAAGAAAGAGAAAAAAAAAATTTTATTCCTGGATTCCGTTCATATTCGACCCGTGCAAGGAAATTCCGAAAAAAAAAGCTAAAAAATTCAAGAAATTAAAAAAACCCTTTCTGGCATTATTTTTAGCCAAAACGGGATAAGATAGACTGAGAAAGAGAGAAAAAAAATTTTAGACCCAAATTCCGTTCACACTCGACCCGGGAAAGAAAATTCAAAAAAAAAATAGCAAATAAATTCAAAAAATTTAAAAAACCCCTTTCCTACATTATTTTTAGCCAAAAAGGGATGAGATTGGCGGAGAAAGAGAGATAAAAATTTTAGACCCTAATTCCATTCATACTCGACCCGAGTATGAAAATTCCGAAAAAAATATTAAAAAAAAAAATCTAAAAATCAAAAAACCGCTTTCCGGCATTATTTTTAGCCAAAATGGGATGAGCTAGGCTGAGAAAGAGAGAAAAAAAAATTTAGACCTGAATTCCGTTCGTACTCGACCCGTGGAAGGAAAATCCGAAAAAAATAGCTAAAAAATTCAAGAAATTAAAAAAACTCTTTCCGACATTATTTTTAGCCAAAATGGGATGAGATAGGTCGAGAAAGAGAGAAAAAAATTTTAGACCCGAATTCCGTTCATACTCGACCCGGGCAAGAAAATTCCGAAAAAAATAGAAATAAAAATACATAAATTATAAAACCCCTTTGCGGCATAATTTTTAGCCAAAATGGGATGAGATAGGCCGGGAAAGAGAGAAAAAAAATTTTACTCACGAATTCCGTTCATACTCGATCCGGGCAAGAAAATTCCAAAAAAAATAGCAAAAAATTCAAAAAATTAAAAAACCCCTTTCCGGCATTATTTTTAGCCATAACGGGATGAAATAGGTGGAGAAAGAGAGAAAAAAATTTTAGACCCGAATTCTGTTCAAACTCGACACGGGCAAGAAAATTCCGAAAAAAATAGAAAAAAAATCAAAAAAGCAAAAAACCTATTTCCGACAGTATTTTTAGCCAAAACGGGATACGATAGGGTGAGAAAGAGAGAGAAAAATTTTACTCCCGAATTCTGTTCCTACCCAACCCGAGCAAGAAAATGCCAAATAAAATATAGTAAAAAAAATTCAAAAAATTAAAAAAGTTAATTCCGACATTATTTCTATCCAAAACGGGTTGGGAGATGCCAAGAAAGAGAAAAAAAAAATTCCAAAAAAATTCAAAAAATTAAAAAAAAATTTTACTCCCGAATTCTGTTCCTACCCAACCCGAGCAAGAAAATGCCAAATAAAATATAGTAAAAAAAATTCAAAAAATTAAAAAAGTTAATTCCGACATTATTTCTATCCAAAACGGGTTGGGAGATGCCAAGAAAGAGAAAAAAAAAATTTTATTCCTGGATTCCGTTCATATTCGACCCGTGCAAGGAAATTCCGAAAAAAATAGCTAAAAAATTCAAGAAATTAAAAAAACTCTTTCCGACATTATTTTTAGCCAAAATGGGATGAGATAGGTCGAGAAAGAGAGAAAAAAATTTTAGACCCGAATTCCGTTCATACTCGTCCCGGGCAAGAAAATTCCGAAAAAAATAGAAATAAAAATACATAAATTATAAAACCCCTTTCCGGCATAATTTTTAGCCAAAATGGGATGAGATAGGCCGGGAAAGAGAGAAAAAAAATTTTACTCACGAATTCCGTTCACACTCAATCCGGGCAAGAAAATTCCAAAAAAATAGCAAAAAATTCAAAAAATTAAAAAACCCCTTTCCGGCATTATTTTTAGCCATAACGGGATGAAATAGGCGGAGAAAGAGAGAAAAAAATTTTAGACCCAAATTCCGTTCACACTCGGCCCGGGAAAGAAAATTCCAAAAAAAAATAGCAAATAAATTCAAAAAATTTAAAAAACCCCTTTCCTGCATTATTTTTAGTCAAAAAGGGATGAGATTGGCGGAGAAAGAGAGATAAAAATTTTAGAACCAAATTCCGTTCATACTCGACCCCTGGAAGGAAATTACGAAAAAATAGCTAAAAAATTCAAGAAATTAAAAAAAAAAACTCTTTTCGGCATTATTTTTAGCCAAAATGGGATGAGATAGGCGGAGAAAGAGAGAAAAAATTTTAGTCAAGAATTCCGTTCACACTCGATCCGGGCAAGAAAATTCCAAAAAAAATAGCAAAAAAAATCAAAAAATTAAAAAAAACCCCTTTCCAGCATTATTTTTAGCCAAAACGGGATAAGATAGGCCAAGAAAGAGAGAAAAAAATTTTAGCCCCGAATTCCGTTCACACTCGACCCGGGCAAGAAAATTCCAAAAAAAAAATAGCAAAAAAATTCAAAAAATTAAAAAAACTCTTTCCGGCATTATTTTTAGCCAAAATGGGATGAAATAGGCAGAGAAAAAGAGAAAAAAAATTTAGACCTGAATTCCGTTCACACTCGACCCGTGGAAGGAAAATCCGAAAAAAATAGCTAAAAAATTCAAGAAATTAAAAAAACTGTTTCCGACATTATTTTTAGCCAAAATGGGATGAGATTGGCGGAGAAAGAGAGAGAAAAATTTTAGACCCGAATTCCATTCATACTGGACCCGAGTATGAAAATTCCGAAAAAAATATAAAAAAAAAATCTAAAAATCAAAAAACCTCTTTTCGGCATTATTTTTAGCCAAAATGGGATGAGCTAGGCCGAGAAAGAGAGAAAAAAAATTTAGACCTGAATTCCGTTCATACTCGACCCGTGGAAGGAAAATCCGAAAAAAATAGCTAAAAAATTCAAGAAATTAAAAAAACTCTTTCCGACATTATTTTTAGCCAAAATGGGATGAGATAGGCCAAGAAAGAGAGAAAAAAATTATAGACCCGAATTCCGTTCATACTCGACCCGGGCAAGAAAATTCCGAAAAAAATAGATATAAAAAGAAAAAATTATAAAACCCCTTTCCGGCATAATTTTTAGCCAAAATGGGATGAGATAGGCCGGGAAAGAGAGAAAAAAAATTTTACTCACGAATTCCGTTCACACTCGACCCGGGCAAGAAAATTCCAAAAAAAATAGCAAAAAAATTCAAAAAATTAAAAAACCCCTTTCCGGCATTATTTTTAGCCATAACGGGATGAAATAGGCGGAGAAAGAGAGAAAAAAATTTTAGGCCCGAATTCCGTTCAAACTCGACACGGGCAAGAAAATTCCCAAAAAAATAGAAAAAAAATCAAAAAAGTAAAAAACCTATTTCCGACAGTATTTTTAGCCAAAACGGGATACGATAGGGCGAGAAAGAGAGAAAAAAATTTTACTCCCGAATTCTGTTCCTACCCAACCCGAGCAAGAAAATGCCAAATAAAAAATAGTAAAAAAAATTCATAAAATTAAAAAAGTTAATTCCGACATTATTTCTATCCAAAACGGGTTGGGAGAGGCCAAGAAAGAGAAAAAAAAAATTTTATTCCTGGATTCCGTTCATATTCGACCCGTGCAAGGAAATTCCGAAAAAAAAAGCTAAAAAATTCAAGAAATTAAAAAAACCCTTTCTGGCATTATTTTTAGCCAAAACGGGATAAGATAGACTGAGAAAGAGAGAAAAAAAATTTTAGACCCAAATTCCGTTCACACTCGACCCGGGAAAGAAAATTCAAAAAAAAAATAGCAAATAAATTCAAAAAATTTAAAAAACCCCTTTCCTACATTATTTTTAGCCAAAAAGGGATGAGATTGGCGGAGAAAGAGAGATAAAAATTTTAGACCCTAATTCCATTCATACTCGACCCGAGTATGAAAATTCCGAAAAAAATATTAAAAAAAAAAATCTAAAAATCAAAAAACCGCTTTCCGGCATTATTTTTAGCCAAAATGGGATGAGCTAGGCTGAGAAAGAGAGAAAAAAAAATTTAGACCTGAATTCCGTTCGTACTCGACCCGTGGAAGGAAAATCCGAAAAAAATAGCTAAAAAATTCAAGAAATTAAAAAAACTCTTTCCGACATTATTTTTAGCCAAAATGGGATGAGATAGGTCGAGAAAGAGAGAAAAAAATTTTAGACCCGAATTCCGTTCATACTCGACCCGGGCAAGAAAATTCCGAAAAAAATAGAAATAAAAATACATAAATTATAAAACCCCTTTGCGGCATAATTTTTAGCCAAAATGGGATGAGATAGGCCGGGAAAGAGAGAAAAAAAATTTTACTCACGAATTCCGTTCATACTCGATCCGGGCAAGAAAATTCCAAAAAAAATAGCAAAAAATTCAAAAAATTAAAAAACCCCTTTCCGGCATTATTTTTAGCCATAACGGGATGAAATAGGTGGAGAAAGAGAGAAAAAAATTTTAGACCCGAATTCTGTTCAAACTCGACACGGGCAAGAAAATTCCGAAAAAAATAGAAAAAAAATCAAAAAAGCAAAAAACCTATTTCCGACAGTATTTTTAGCCAAAACGGGATACGATAGGGTGAGAAAGAGAGAGAAAAATTTTACTCCCGAATTCTGTTCCTACCCAACCCGAGCAAGAAAATGCCAAATAAAATATAGTAAAAAAAATTCAAAAAATTAAAAAAGTTAATTCCGACATTATTTCTATCCAAAACGGGTTGGGAGATGCCAAGAAAGAGAAAAAAAAAATTCCAAAAAAATTCAAAAAATTAAAAAAAAATTTTACTCCCGAATTCTGTTCCTACCCAACCCGAGCAAGAAAATGCCAAATAAAATATAGTAAAAAAAATTCAAAAAATTAAAAAAGTTAATTCCGACATTATTTCTATCCAAAACGGGTTGGGAGATGCCAAGAAAGAGAAAAAAAAAATTTTATTCCTGGATTCCGTTCATATTCGACCCGTGCAAGGAAATTCCGAAAAAAATAGCTAAAAAATTCAAGAAATTAAAAAAACTCTTTCCGACATTATTTTTAGCCAAAATGGGATGAGATAGGTCGAGAAAGAGAGAAAAAAATTTTAGACCCGAATTCCGTTCATACTCGTCCCGGGCAAGAAAATTCCGAAAAAAATAGAAATAAAAATACATAAATTATAAAACCCCTTTCCGGCATAATTTTTAGCCAAAATGGGATGAGATAGGCCGGGAAAGAGAGAAAAAAAATTTTACTCACGAATTCCGTTCACACTCAATCCGGGCAAGAAAATTCCAAAAAAATAGCAAAAAATTCAAAAAATTAAAAAACCCCTTTCCGGCATTATTTTTAGCCATAACGGGATGAAATAGGCGGAGAAAGAGAGAAAAAAATTTTAGACCCAAATTCCGTTCACACTCGGCCCGGGAAAGAAAATTCCAAAAAAAAATAGCAAATAAATTCAAAAAATTTAAAAAACCCCTTTCCTGCATTATTTTTAGTCAAAAAGGGATGAGATTGGCGGAGAAAGAGAGATAAAAATTTTAGAACCAAATTCCGTTCATACTCGACCCCTGGAAGGAAATTACGAAAAAATAGCTAAAAAATTCAAGAAATTAAAAAAAAAAACTCTTTTCGGCATTATTTTTAGCCAAAATGGGATGAGATAGGCGGAGAAAGAGAGAAAAAATTTTAGTCAAGAATTCCGTTCACACTCGATCCGGGCAAGAAAATTCCAAAAAAAATAGCAAAAAAAATCAAAAAATTAAAAAAACCCCTTTCCAGCATTATTTTTAGCCAAAACGGGATAAGATAGGCCAAGAAAGAGAGAAAAAAATTTTAGTCCCGAATTCCGTTCACACTCGACCCGGGCAAGAAAATTCCAAAAAAAAAATAGCAAAAAAATTCAAAAAATTAAAAAAACTCTTTCCGGCATTATTTTTAGCCAAAATGGGATGAAATAGGCAGAGAAAAAGAGAAAAAAAATTTAGACCTGAATTCCGTTCACACTCGACCCGTGGAAGGAAAATCCGAAAAAAATAGCTAAAAAATTCAAGAAATTAAAAAAACTGTTTCCGACATTATTTTTAGCCAAAATGGGATGAGATTGGCGGAGAAAGAGAGAGAAAAATTTTAGACCCGAATTCCATTCATACTGGACCCGAGTATGAAAATTCCGAAAAAAATATAAAAAAAAAATCTAAAAATCAAAAAACCTCTTTTCGGCATTATTTTTAGCCAAAATGGGATGAGCTAGGCCGAGAAAGAGAGAAAAAAAATTTAGACCTGAATTCCGTTCATACTCGACCCGTGGAAGGAAAATCCGAAAAAAATAGCTAAAAAATTCAAGAAATTAAAAAAACTCTTTCCGACATTATTTTTAGCCAAAATGGGATGAGATAGGCCAAGAAAGAGAGAAAAAAATTATAGACCCGAATTCCGTTCATACTCGACCCGGGCAAGAAAATTCCGAAAAAAATAGATATAAAAAGAAAAAATTATAAAACCCCTTTCCGGCATAATTTTTAGCCAAAATGGGATGAGATAGGCCGGGAAAGGGAGAAAAAAAATTTTACTCACGAATTCCGTTCACACTCGACCCGGGCAAGAAAATTCCAAAAAAAATAGCAAAAAAATTCAAAAAATTAAAAAACCCCTTTCCGGCATTATTTTTAGCCATAACGGGATGAAATAGGCGGAGAAAGAGAGAAAAAAATTTTAGGCCCGAATTCCGTTCAAACTCGACACGGGCAAGAAAATTCCCAAAAAAATAGAAAAAAAATCAAAAAAGTAAAAAACCTATTTCCGACAGTATTTTTAGCCAAAACGGGATACGATAGGGCGAGAAAGAGAGAAAAAAATTTTACTCCCGAATTCTGTTCCTACCCAACCCGAGCAAGAAAATGCCAAATAAAAAATAGTAAAAAAAATTCATAAAATTAAAAAAGTTAATTCCGACATTATTTCTATCCAAAACGGGTTGGGAGAGGCCAAGAAAGAGAAAAAAAAAAATTTTATTCCTGGATTCCGTTCATATTCGACCCGTGCAAGGAAATTCCGAAAAAAAAAGCTAAAAAATTCAAGAAATTAAAAAAACCCTTTCTGGCATTATTTTTAGCCAAAACGGGATAAGATAGACTGAGAAAGAGAGAAAAAAAATTTTAGACCCAAATTCCGTTCACACTCGACCCGGGAAAGAAAATTCAAAAAAAAAATAGCAAATAAATTCAAAAAATTTAAAAAACCCCTTTCCTACATTATTTTTAGCCAAAAAGGGATGAGATTGGCAGAGAAAGAGAGATAAAAATTTTAGACCCTAATTCCATTCATACTCGACCCGAGTATGAAAATTCCGAAAAAAATATTAAAAAAAAAAATCTAAAAATCAAAAAACCGCTTTCCGGCATTATTTTTAGCCAAAATGGGATGAGCTAGGCTGAGAAAGAGAGAAAAAAAAATTTACACCTGAATTCCGTTCGTACTCGACCCGTGGAAGGAAAATCCGAAAAAAATAGCTAAAAAATTCAAGAAATTAAAAAAACTCTTTCCGACATTATTTTTAGCCAAAATGGGATGAGATAGGTCGAGAAAGAGAGAAAAAAAATTTAGACCCGAATTCCGTTCATACTCGACCCGGGCAAGAAAATTCCGAAAAAAATAGAAATAAAAATACATAAATTATAAAACCCCTTTGCGGCATAATTTTTAGCCAAAATGGGATGAGATAGGCCGGGAAAGAGAGAAAAAAAATTTTACTCACGAATTCCGTTCATACTCGATCCGGGCAAGAAAATTCCAAAAAAAATAGCAAAAAATTCAAAAAATTAAAAAACCCCTTTCCGGCATTATTTTTAGCCATAACGGGATGAAATAGGTGGAGAAAGAGAGAAAAAAATTTTAGACCCGAATTCTGTTCAAACTCGACACAGGCAAGAAAATTCCGAAAAAAATAGAAAAAAAATCAAAAAAGCAAAAAACCTATTTCCGACAGTATTTTTAGCCAAAACGGGATACGATAGGGTGAGAAAGAGAGAGAAAAATTTTACTCCCGAATTCTGTTCCTACCCAACCCGAGCAAGAAAATGCCAAATAAAATATAGTAAAAAAAATTCAAAAAATTAAAAAAGTTAATTCCGACATTATTTCTATCCAAAACGGGTTGGGAGATGCCAAGAAAGAGAAAAAAAAAATTCCAAAAAAATTCAAAAAATTAAAAAAAAATTTTACTCCCGAATTCTGTTCCTACCCAACCCGAGCAAGAAAATGCCAAATAAAATATAGTAAAAAAAATTCAAAAAATTAAAAAAGTTAATTCCGACATTATTTCTATCCAAAACGGGTTGGGAGATGCCAAGAAAGAGAAAAAAAAAAATTTATTCCTGGATTCCGTTCATATTCGACCCGTGCAAGGAAATTCCGAAAAAAATAGCTAAAAAATTCAAGAAATTAAAAAAACTCTTTCCGACATTATTTTTAGCCAAAATGGGATGAGATAGGTCGAGAAAGAGAGAAAAAAATTTTAGACCCGAATTCCGTTCATACTCGTCCCGGGCAAGAAAATTCCGAAAAAAATAGAAATAAAAATACATAAATTATAAAACCCCTTTCCGGCATAATTTTTAGCCAAAATGGGATGAGATAGGCCGGGAAAGAGAGAAAAAAAATTTTACTCACGAATTCCGTTCACACTCAATCCGGGCAAGAAAATTCCAAAAAAATAGCAAAAAATTCAAAAAATTAAAAAACCCCTTTCCGGCATTATTTTTAGCCATAACGGGATGAAATAGGCGGAGAAAGAGAGAAAAAAATTTTAGACCCAAATTCCGTTCACACTCGACCCGGGAAAGAAAATTCCAAAAAAAAAATAGCAAATAAATTCAAAAAATTTAAAAAACCCCTTTCCTGCATTATTTTTAGTCAAAAAGGGATGAGATTGGCGGAGAAAGAGAGATAAAAATTTTAGAACCAAATTCCGTTCATACTCGACCCCTGGAAGGAAATTACGAAAAAATAGCTAAAAAATTCAAGAAATTAAAAAAAAAAAACTCTTTTCGGCATTATTTTTAGCCAAAATGGGATGAGATAGGCGGAGAAAGAGAGAAAAAATTTTAGTCAAGAATTCCGTTCACACTCGATCCGGGCAAGAAAATTCCAAAAAAAATAGCAAAAAAAATCAAAAAATTAAAAAAACCCCTTTCCAGCATTATTTTTAGCCAAAACGGGATAAGATAGGCCAAGAAAGAGAGAAAAAAATTTTAGTCCCGAATTCCGTTCACACTCGACCCGGGCAAGAAAATTCCAAAAAAAAAATAGCAAAAAAATTCAAAAAATTAAAAAAACTCTTTCCGGCATTATTTTTAGCCAAAATGGGATGAAATAGGCAGAGAAAAAGAGAAAAAAAATTTAGACCTGAATTCCGTTCACACTCGACCCGTGGAAGGAAAATCCGAAAAAAATAGCTAAAAAATTCAAGAAATTAAAAAAACTGTTTCCGACATTATTTTTAGCCGAAATGGGATGACATTGGCGGAGAAAGAGAGAGAAAAATTTTAGAACCGAATTCCATTCATACTGGACCCGAGTATGGAAATTCCGAAAAAAATATAAAAAAAAAATCTAAAAATCAAAAAACCTCTTTTCGGCATTATTTTTAGCCAAAATGGGATGAGCTAGGCCGAGAAAGAGTGAAAAAAAATTTAGACCTGAATTCCGTTCATACTCGACCCGTGGAAGGAAAATCCGAAAAAAATAGCTAAAAAATTCAAGAAATTAAAAAAACTCTTTCCGACATTATTTTTAGCCAAAATGGGATGAGATAGGCCAAGAAAGAGAGAAAAAAATTATAGACCCGAATTCCGTTCATACTCGACCCGGGCAAGAAAATTCCGAAAAAAATAGATATAAAAAGAAAAAATTATAAAACCCCTTTCCGGCATAATTTTTAGCCAAAATGGGATGAGATAGGCCGGGAAAGAGAGAAAAAAAATTTTACTCACGAATTCCGTTCACACTCGACCCGGGCAAGAAAATTCCAAAAAAAATAGCAAAAAAATTCAAAAAATTAAAAAACCCCTTTCCGGCATTATTTTTAGCCATAACGGGATGAAATAGGCGGAGAAAGAGAGAAAAAAATTTTAGGCCCGAATTCCGTTCAAACTCGACACGGGCAAGAAAATTCCCAAAAAAATAGAAAAAAAATCAAAAAAGTAAAAAACCTATTTCCGACAGTATTTTTAGCCAAAACGGGATACGATAGGGCGAGAAAGAGAGAAAAAAATTTTACTCCCGAATTCTGTTCCTACCCAACCCGAGCAAGAAAATGCCAAATAAAAAATAGTAAAAAAAATTCATAAAATTAAAAAAGTTAATTCCGACATTATTTCTATCCAAAACGGGTTGGGAGAGGCCAAGAAAGAGAAAAAAAAAATTTTATTCCTGGATTCCGTTCATATTCGACCCGTGCAAGGAAATTCCGAAAAAAAAAGCTAAAAAATTCAAGAAATTAAAAAAACCCTTTCTGGCATTATTTTTAGCCAAAACGGGATAAGATAGACTGAGAAAGAGAGAAAAAAAATTTTAGACCCAAATTCCGTTCACACTCGACCCGGGAAAGAAAATTCAAAAAAAAAATAGCAAATAAATTCAAAAAATTTAAAAAACCCCTTTCCTACATTATTTTTAGCCAAAAAGGGATGAGATTGGCGGAGAAAGAGAGATAAAAATTTTAGACCCTAATTCCATTCATACTCGACCCGAGTATGAAAATTCCGAAAAAAATATTAAAAAAAAAAATCTAAAAATCAAAAAACCGCTTTCCGGCATTATTTTTAGCCAAAATGGGATGAGCTAGGCTGAGAAAGAGAGAAAAAAAAATTTAGACCTGAATTCCGTTCGTACTCGACCCGTGGAAGGAAAATCCGAAAAAAATAGCTAAAAAATTCAAGAAATTAAAAAAACTCTTTCCGACATTATTTTTAGCCAAAATGGGATGAGATAGGTCGAGAAAGAGAGAAAAAAATTTTAGACCCGAATTCCGTTCATACTCGACCCGGGCAAGAAAATTCCGAAAAAAATAGAAATAAAAATACATAAATTATAAAACCCCTTTGCGGCATAATTTTTAGCCAAAATGGGATGAGATAGGCCGGGAAAGAGAGAAAAAAAATTTTACTCACGAATTCCGTTCATACTCGATCCGGGCAAGAAAATTCCAAAAAAAATAGCAAAAAATTCAAAAAATTAAAAAACCCCTTTCCGGCATTATTTTTAGCCATAACGGGATGAAATAGGCGGAGAAAGAGAGAAAAAAATTTTAGACCCGAATTCTGTTCAAACTCGACACGGGCAAGAAAATTCCCAAAAAAATAGAAAAAAAATCAAAAAAGTAAAAAACCTATTTCCGACAGTATTTTTAGCCAAAACGGGATACGATAGGGTGAGAAAGAGAGAGAAAAATTTTACTCCCGAATTCTGTTCCTATCCAACCCGAGCAAGAAAATGCCAAATAAAATATAGTAAAAAAAATTCAAAAAATTAAAAAAGTTAATTCCGACATTATTTCTATCCAAAACGGGTTGGGAGATGCCAAGAAAGAGAAAAAAAAAATTCCAAAAAAATTCAAAAAATTAAAAAAAAATTTTACTCCCGAATTCTGTTCCTACCCAACCCGAGCAAGAAAATGCCAAATAAAATATAGTAAAAAAAATTCAAAAAATTAAAAAAGTTAATTCCGACATTATTTCTATCCAAAACGGGTTGGGAGATGCCAAGAAAGAGAAAAAAAAAATTTTATTCCTGGATTCCGTTCATATTCGACCCGTGCAAGGAAATTCCGAAAAAAAAAGCTAAAAAATTCAAGAATTAAAAAAAACCCTTTCTGGCATTATTTTTAGCTAAAACGGGATAAGATAGACTGAGAAAGAGAAAAAAAAATTTTAGACCCAAATTCCGTTCACACTCGGCCCGGGAAAGAAAATTCCAAAAAAAAATAGCAAATAAATTCAAAACATTTAAAAAACCCCTTTCCTGCATTATTTTTAGTCAAAAATGGATGAGATTGGCGGAGAAAGAGAGATAAAAATTTTAGACCCGAATTCCGTTCATACTGGACCCCTGGAAGGAAATTACGAAAAAATAGCTAAAAAATTCAAGAAATTAAAAAAAAAAACTCTTTCCGGCATTATTTTTAGCCAAAATGGGATGAGATAGGCGGAGAAAGAGAGAAAAAATTTTAGTCAAGAATTCCGTTCACACACGATCCGGGCAAGAAAATTCCAAAAAAAATAGCAAAAAAATTCAAAAAATTAAAAAACCCCTTTCCAGCATTATTTTTAGCCAAAACGGGATAAGATAGGCCAAGAAAGAGAGAAAAAATTTTAGTCCCGAATTCCGTTCACAGTCGACCCGGGCAAGAAAATTCCAAAAAAAATTGCAAAAAAATTCAAAAAATTAAAAAAACTCTTTCCGGCATTATTTTTAGCCAAAATGGGATGAAATAGGCAGAGAAAAAGAGAAAAAAAATTTAGACCTGAATTCCGTTCATACTCGACCTGTGGAAGGAAAATCCGAAAAAAATAGCTAAAAAATTCAAAAAATTAAAAAAACTCTTTCCGACATTATTTTTAGCCAAAATGGGATGAGATAGGCAGAGAAAGAGAGAAGACAATTTAATTCACGAATTCCGTTCACACTCGACCCGGGCAAGAAAATTCCGAAAAAAATAGAAATAAAAATAAAAAAATTATAAAACCCCTTTCCGGCTGAATTTTTAGCCAAAATGGGATGAGATAGGCCGGGAAAGAGAGAAAAAAAATTTTACTCACGAATTCCGTTCACACTCGACCCGGGCAAGAAAATTCCAAAAAAAATAGCACATAAATTCAAAAAATTTAAAAAACCCCTTTCCTGCATTATTTTTAACCAAAAAGGGATGAGATTGGCGGAGAAAGACAGATAAAAATTTTAGACCCGAATTCCGTTCATACTCGACCCGTGGAAGGAAATTCCGAAAAAAATATTTTAAAAATTCAAGAAATGAAAAAAAAAAAAACTCTTTCCGGCATTATTTTTAGCCAAAATGGGATGAGATATGCGGAGAAAGAGAGAAAAAATTTTAGTCACGAATTCTGTTCACACTCGATCCGGGCAAGAAAATTCCAAAAAAAATAGCAAAAAAATTCAAAAAATTAAAAAAACCCCTTCCAGCATTATTTTTAGCCAAAACGGGATAAGATAGGCCGAGAAAGAGAGAAAAAAATTTTAGTCCCGAATTCCGTTCACACTCGACCCGGGCAAGAAAATTCCAAAAAAAAATAGCAAAAAAATTGAAAAAATTAAAAAAACTCTTTCCGGCAATATTTTTAGCCAAAATGGGATGAAATAGGCAGAGAAAAAGAGAAAAAAATTTAAACCTGAATTCCGTTCATAATCGACTTGTGGAAGGAAAATCCGAAAAAAATAGCTAAAAAATTCATGAAATTAAAAAAACTCTTTCCGACATTTTTTTTTAGCCAAAATGGGATGAGATAGGCGGAGAAAGAGAGAAAAAAATTTTAGACCCAAATTCCGTTCACACTCGGCCCGGGAAAGAAAATTCCAAAAAAAAATAGCAAATAAATTCAAAAAATTTAAAAAACCCCTTTCCTGCATTATTTTTAGTCAAAAAGGGATGAGATTGGCGGAGAAAGAGAGATAAAAATTTTAGAACCAAATTCCGTTCATACTCGACCCCTGGAAGGAAATTACGAAAAAATAGCTAAAAAATTCAAGAAATTAAAAAAAAAAACTCTTTTCGGCATTATTTTTAGCCAAAATGGGATGAGATAGGCGGAGAAAGAGAGAAAAAATTTTAGTCAAGAATTCCGTTCACACTCGATCCGGGCAAGAAAATTCCAAAAAAAATAGCAAAAAAAATCAAAAAATTAAAAAACCCCTTTCCAGCATTATTTTTAGCCAAAACGGGATAAGATAGGCCAAGAAAGAGAGAAAAAAATTTTAGTCCCGAATTCCGTTCACACTCGACCCGGGCAAGAAAATTCCAAAAAAAAAATAGCAAAAAAATTCAAAAAATTAAAAAAACTCTTTCCGGCATTATTTTTAGCCAAAATGGGATGAAATAGGCAGAGAAAAAGAGAAAAAAAATTTAGACCTGAATTCCGTTCACACTCGACCCGTGGAAGGAAAATCCGAAAAAAATAGCTAAAAAATTCAAGAAATTAAAAAAACTGTTTCCGACATTATTTTTAGCCGAAATGGGATGACATTGGCGGAGAAAGAGAGAGAAAAATTTTAGACCCGAATTCCATTCATACTGGACCCGAGTATGGAAATTCCGAAAAAAATATAAAAAAAAAATCTAAAAATCAAAAAACCTCTTTTCGGCATTATTTTTAGCCAAAATGGGATGAGCTAGGCCGAGAAAGAGTGAAAAAAAATTTAGACCTGAATTCCGTTCATACTCGACCCGTGGAAGGAAAATCCGAAAAAAATAGCTAAAAAATTCAAGAAATTAAAAAAACTCTTTCCGACATTATTTTTAGCCAAAATGGGATGAGATAGGCCAAGAAAGAGAGAAAAAAATTATAGACCCGAATTCCGTTCATACTCGACCCGGGCAAGAAAATTCCGAAAAAAATAGAAATAAAAAGAAAAAATTATAAAACCCCTTTCCGGCATAATTTTTAGCCAAAATGGGATGAGATAGGCCGGGAAAGAGAGAAAAAAAATTTTACTCACGAATTCCGTTCACACTCGACCCGGGCAAGAAAATTCCAAAAAAAATAGCAAAAAAATTCAAAAAATTAAAAAACCCCTTTCCGGCATTATTTTTAGCCATAACGGGATGAAATAGGCGGAGAAAGAGAGAAAAAAATTTTAGGCCCGAATTCCGTTCAAACTCGACACGGGCAAGAAAATTCCCAAAAAAATAGAAAAAAAATCAAAAAAGTAAAAAACCTATTTCCGACAGTATTTTTAGCCAAAACGGGATACGATAGGGCGAGAAAGAGAGAAAAAAATTTTACTCCCGAATTCTGTTCCTACCCAACCCGAGCAAGAAAATGCCAAATAAAAAATAGTAAAAAAAATTCAAAAAATTAAAAAAGTTAATTCCGACATTATTTCTATCCAAAACGGGTTGGGAGAGGCCAAGAAAGAGAAAAAAAAATTTTATTCCTGGATTCCGTTCATATTCGACCCGTGCAAGGAAATTCCGAAAAAAAAAAGCTAAAAAATTCAAGAAATTAAAAAAACCCTTTCTGGCATTATTTTTAGCCAAAACGGGATAAGATAGACTGAGAAAGAGAGAAAAAAAATTTTAGACCCAAATTCCGTTCACACTCGACCCGGGAAAGAAAATTCCAAAAAAAAATAGCAAATAAATTCAAAAAATTTAAAAAACCCCTTTCCTATATTATTTTTAGCCAAAAAGGGATGAGATTGGCGGAGAAAGAGAGATAAAAATTTTAGACCCTAATTCCATTCATACTCGACCCGAGTATGAAAATTCCGAAAAAAATATAAAAAAAAAAATCTAAAAATCAAAAAACCGCTTTCCGGCATTATTTTTAGCCAAAATGGGATGAGCTAGGCTGAGAAAGAGAGAAAAAAAAATTTAGACCTGAATTCCGTTCATACTCGACCCGTGGAAGGAAAATCCGAAAAAAATAGCTAAAAAATTCAAGAAATTAAAAAAACTCTTTCCGACATTAGTTTTAGCCAAAATGGGATGAGATAGGTCGAGAAAGAGAGAAAAAAATTTTAGACCCGAATTCCGTTCATACTCGTCCCGGGCAAGAAAATTCCGAAAAAAATAGAAATAAAAATACATAAATTATAAAACCCCTTTCCGGCATAATTTTTAGCCAAAATGGGATGAGATAGGCCGGGAAAGAGAGAAAAAAAATTTTACTCACGAATTCCGTTCACACTCAATCCGGGCAAGAAAATTCCAAAAAAATAGCAAAAAATTCAAAAAATTAAAAAACCCCTTTCCGGCATTATTTTTAGCCATAACGGGATGAAATAGGCGGAGAAAGAGAGAAAAAAATTTTAGACCCGAATTCTGTTCAAACTCGACACGGGCAAGAAAATTCCGAAAAAAATAGAAAAAAAATCAAAAAAGTAAAAAACCTATTTCCGACAGTATTTTTAGCCAAAACGGGATACGATAGGGCGAGAAAGAGAGAAAAAAATTTTACTCCCGAATTCTGTTCCTACCCAACCCGAGCAAGAAAATGCCAAATAAAATATATTAAAAAAAATTCAAAAAATTAAAAAAGTTAATTCCGACATTATTTCTATCCAAAACGGGTTGGGAGATGCCAAGAAAGAGAAAAAAGAAATTTTATTCCTGGACTCCGTTCATATTCGACCCGTGCAAGGAAATTCCGAAAAAAAAAAGCTAAAAAATTCAAGAATTTAAAAAAACCCTTTCTGGCATTATTTTTAGCTAAAACGGGATAAGATAGACTGAGAAAGAGAAAAAAAAATTTTAGACCCAAATTCCGTTCACACTCGGCCCGGGAAAGAAAATTCCAAAAAAAAATAGCAAATAAATTCAAAAAATTTAAAAAACCCCTTTCCTGCATTATTTTTAGTCAAAAAGGGATGAGATTGGCGAAGAAAGAGAGATAAAAATTTTAGACCCGAATTCCGTTCATACAGGACCCCTGGAAGGAAATTACGAAAAAATAGCTAAAAAATTCAAGAAATTAAAAAAAAAAACTCTTTCCGGCATTATTTTTAGCCAAAATGGGATGAGATAGGCGGAGAAAGAGATAAAAAATTTTAGTCAAGAATTCCGTTCACACTCGATTCGGGCAAGAAAATTCCAAAAAAAATAGCAAAAAAATTCAAAAAATTAAAAAACCCCTTTCCAGCATTATTTTTAGCCAAAACGGGATAAGATAGGCCAAGAAAGAGAGAAAAAAATTTTAGTCCCGAATTCCGTTCACACTCGACCCGGGCAAGAAAATTCCAAAAAAAAATAGCAAAAAAATTCAAAAAATTAAAAAAACTCTTTCCGGCATTATTTTTAGCCAAAATTGGATGAAATAGGCAGAGAAAAAGAGAAAAAAAATTTAGACCTGAATTCCGTTCATACTCGACCCGTGGAAGGAAAATCCGAAAAAAAATAGCTAAAAAATTCAAGAAATTAAAAAAACTGTTTCCGACATTATTTTTAGTCAAAATTGGATGAGATTGGCGGAGAAAGAGAGAGAAAAATTTTAGACCCGAATTCCATTCATACTGGACCCGAGTATGAAAATTCCGAAAAAAATATAAAAAAAAAATCTAAAAATCAAAAAACCTCTTTTCGGCATTATTTTTAGCCAAAATGGGATGAGCTAGGCCGAGAAAGAGAGAAAAAAAATTTAGACCTGAATTCCGTTCATACTCGACCCGTGGAAGGAAAATCCGAAAAAAATAGCTAAAAAATTCAAGAAATTAAAAAAACTCTTTCCGACATTATTTTTAGCCAAAATGGGATGAGATAGGCAGAGAAAGAGAGAAGACAATTTAATTCACGAATTCCGTTCACACTCGACCCGGGCAAGAAAATTCCGAAAAAAATAGAAATAAAAATAAAAAAATTATAAAACCCCTTTCCGGCTGAATTTTTAGCCAAAATGGGATGAGATAGGCCGGGAAAGAGAGAAAAAAAATTTTACTCACGAATTCCGTTCACACTCGACCCGGGCAAGAAAATTCCAAAAAAAATAGCAAATAAATTCAAAAAATTTAAAAAACCCCTTTCCTGCATTATTTTTAGCCAAAAAGGGATGAGATTGGCGGAGAAAGACAGATAAAAATTTTAGACCCGAATTCCGTTCATACTCGACCCGTGGAAGGAAATTCCGAAAAAAATATTTTAAAAATTCAAGAAATTAAAAAAAAAAAACTCTTTCCGGCATTATTTTTAGCCAAAATGGGATGAGATATGCGGAGAAAGAGAGAAAAAATTTTAGTCACGAATTCTGTTCACACTCGATCCGGGCAAGAAAATTCCAAAAAAAATAGCAAAAAAATTGAAAAAATTAAAAAAACTCTTTCCGGCAATATTTTTAGCCAAAATGGGATGAAATAGGCAGAGAAAAAGAGAAAAAAATTTAAACCTGAATTCCGTTCATAATCGACTTGTGGAAGGAAAATCCGAAAAAAAATAGCTAAAAAATTCATGAAATTAAAAAAACTCTTTCCGACATTTTTTTTTAGCCAAAATGGGATGAGATAGGTGGAGAAAGAGAGAAAAAATTTTAGTCACGAATTCCGTTCACACTCGATCCGGGCAAGAAAATTCCAAAAAAAATAGCAAAAAAATTCAAAAAATTAAAAAAACCCCTTCCAGCATTATTTTTAGCTAAAACGGGATAAGATAGGCCGAGAAAGAGAGAAAAAAATTTTAGTCCCGAATTCCGTTCACACTCGACCCGGGCAAGAAATTCCAAAAAAAAATAGCAAAAAAATTGAAAAAATTAAAAAAACTCTTTCCGGCAATATTTTTAGCCAAAATGGGATGAGATTGGCGGAGAAAGACAGATAAAAATTTTAGACCCGAATTCCGTTCATACTCGACCCGTGGAAGGAAATTCCGAAAAAAATATTTTAAAAATTCAAGAAATTAAAAAAAAAAAACTCTTTCCGGCATTATTTTTAGCCAAAATGGGATGAGATATGCGGAGAAAGAGAGAAAAAATTTTAGTCACGAATTCCGTTCACACTCGATCCGGGCAAGAAAATTCCAAAAAAAATAGCAAAAAAATTCAAAAAATTAAAAAAACCCCTTCCAGCATTATTTTTAGCTAAAACGGGATAAGATAGGCCGAGAAAGAGAGAAAAAAATTTTAGTCCCGAATTCCGTTCACACTCGACCCGGGCAAGAAATTCCAAAAAAAAATAGCAAAAAAATTGAAAAAATTAAAAAAACTCTTTCCGGCAATATTTTTAGCCAAAATGGGATGAAATAGGCAGAGAAAAAGAGAAAAAAATTTAAACCTGAATTCCGTTCATAATCGACTTGTGGAAGGAAAATCCGAAAAAAAATAGCTAAAAAATTCATGAAATTAAAAAAACTCTTTCCGACATTTTTTTTTAGCCAAAATGGGATGAGATAGGTGGAGAAAGAGAGAAAAAAATTTTAGACCCAAATTCCGTTCACACTCGGCCCGGGAAAGAAAATTCCAAAAAAAAATAGCAAATAAATTCAAAAAATTTAAAAAACCCCTTTCCTGCATTATTTTTAGTCAAAAAGGGATGAGATTGGCGGAGAAAGAGAGATAAAAATTTTAGAACCAAATTCCGTTCATACTCGACCCCTGGAAGGAAATTACGAAAAAATAGCTAAAAAATTCAAGAAATTAAAAAAAAAAACTCTTTTCGGCATTATTTTTAGCCAAAATGGGATGAGATAGGCGGAAAAAGAGAGAAAAAATTTTAGTCAAGAATTCCGTTCACACTCGATCCGGGCAAGAAAATTCCAAAAAAAATAGCAAAAAAATTCAAAAAATTAAAAAAACCCCTTTCCAGCATTATTTTTAGCCAAAACGGGATAAGATAGGCCAAGAAAGGGAGAAAAAAATTTTAGTTCCGAATTCCGTTCACACTCGACCCGGGCAAGAAAATTCCAAAAAAAAATAGCAAAAAAATTCAAAGAATTAAAAAAACTCTTTCCGGCATTATTTTTAGCCAAAATGGGATGAAATAGGCAGAGAAAAAGAGAAAAAAAATTTAGACCTGAATTCCGTTCATACTCGACCCGTGGAAGGAAAATCCGAAAAAAATAGCTAAAAAATTCAAGAAATTAAAAAAACTGTTTCCGACATTATTTTTAGCCAAAATGGGATGACATTGGCGGAGAAAGAGAGAGAAAAATTTTAGACCCGAATTCCATTCATACTGGACCCGAGTATGAAAATTCCGAAAAAAATATAAAAAAAAAATCTAAAAATCAAAAAACCTCTTTTCGGCATTATTTTTAGCCAAAATGGGATGAGCTAGGCCGAGAAAGAGAGAAAAAAAATTTAGACCTGAATTCCGTTCATACTCGACCCGTGGAAGGAAAATCCGAAAAAAATAGCTAAAAAATTCAAGAAATTAAAAAAACTCTTTCCGACATTATTTTTAGCCAAAATGGGATGAGATAGGCCAAGAAAGAGAGAAAAAAATTATAGACCCGAATTCCGTTCATACTCGACCCGGGCAAGAAAATTCCGAAAAAAATAGAAATAAAAAGAAAAAATTATAAAACCCCTTTCCGGCATAATTTTTAGCCAAAATGGGATGAGATAGGCCGGGAAAGAGAGAAAAAAAATTTTACTCACGAATTCCGTTCACACTCGACCCGGGCAAGAAAATTCCAAAAAAAATAGCAAAAAAATTCAAAAAATTAAAAAACCCCTTTCCGGCATTATTTTTAGCCATAACGGGATGAAATAGGCGGAGAAAGAGAGAAAAAAATTTTAGGCCCGAATTCCGTTCAAACTCGACACGGGCAAGAAAATTCCCAAAAAAATAGAAAAAAAATCAAAAAAGTAAAAAACCTATTTCCGACAGTATTTTTAGCCAAAACGGGATACGATAGGGCGAGAAAGAGAGAAAAAAATTTTACTCCCGAATTCTGTTCCTACCCAACCCGAGCAAGAAAATGCCAAATAAAAAATAGTAAAAAAAATTCAAAAAATTAAAAAAGTTAATTCCGACATTATTTCTATCCAAAACGGGTTGGGAGAGGCCAAGAAAGAGAAAAAAAAAATTTTATTCCTGGATTCCGTTCATATTCGACCCGTGCAAGGAAATTTCGAAAAAAAAAGCTAAAAAATTCAAGAAATTAAAAAAACCCTTTCTGGCATTATTTTTAGCCAAAACGGGATAAGATAGACTGAGAAAGAGAGAAAAAAAATTTTAGACCCAAATTCCGTTCACACTCGACCCGGGAAAGAAAATTCCAAAAAAAAATAGCAAATAAATTCAAAAAATTTAAAAAACCCCTTTCCTATATTATTTTTAGCCAAAAAGGGATGAGATTGGCGGAGAAAGAGAGATAAAAATTTTAGACCCTAATTCCATTCATACTCGACCCGAGTATGAAAATTCCGAAAAAAATATAAAAAAAAAAATCTAAAAATCAAAAAACCGCTTTCCGGCATTATTTTTAGCCATAATGGGATGAGCTAGGCTGAGAAAGAGAGAAAAAAAAATTTAGACCTGAATTCCGTTCATACTCGACCCGTGGAAGGAAAATCCGAAAAAAATAGCTAAAAAATTCAAGAAATTAAAAAAACTCTTTCCGACATTATTTTTAGCCAAAATGGGATGAGATAGGTCGAGAAAGAGAGAAAAAAATTTTAGACCCGAATTCCGTTCATACTCGTCCAGGGCAAGAAAATTCCGAAAAAAATAGAAATAAAAATACATAAATTATAAAACCCCTTTCCGGCATAATTTTTAGCCAAAATGGGATGAGATAGGCCGGGAAAGAGAGAAAAAAAATTTTACTCACGAATTCCGTTCACACTCAATCCGGGCAAGAAAATTCCAAAAAAATAGCAAAAAATTCAAAAAATTAAAAAACCCCTTTCCGGCATTATTTTTAGCCATAACGGGATGAAATAGGCGGAGAAAGAGAGAAAAAAATTTTAGGCCCGAATTCCGTTCAAACTCGACACGGGCAAGAAAATTCCCAAAAAAATAGAAAAAAAATCAAAAAAGTAAAAAACCTATTTCCGACAGTATTTTTAGCCAAAACGGGATACGATAGGGCGAGAAAGAGAGAAAAAAATTTTACTCCCGAATTCTGTTCCTACCCAACCCGAGCAAGAAAATGCCAAATAAAAAATAGTAAAAAAAATTCAAAAAATTAAAAAAGTTAATTCCGACATTATTTCTATCCAAAACGGGTTGGGAGAGGCCAAGAAAGAGAAAAAAAAAATTTTATTCCTGGATTCCGTTCATATTCGACCCGTGCAAGGAAATTCCGAAAAAAAAAGCTAAAAAATTCAAGAAATTAAAAAAACCCTTTCTGGCATTATTTTTAGCCAAAACGGGATAAGATAGACTGAGAAAGAGAGAAAAAAAATTTTAGACCCAAATTCCGTTCACACTCGACCCGGGAAAGAAAATTCCAAAAAAAAATAGCAAATAAATTCAAAAAATTTAAAAAACCCCTTTCCTATATTATTTTTAGCCAAAAAGGGATGAGATTGGCGGAGAAAGAGAGATAAAAATTTTAGACCCTAATTCCATTCATATTCGACCCGAGTATGAAAATTCCGAAAAAAATATAAAAAAAAAAATCTAAAAATCAAAAAACCGCTTTCCGGCATTATTTTTAGCCAAAATGGGATGAGCTAGGCTGAGAAAGAGAGAAAAAAAAATTTAGACCTGAATTCCGTTCATACTCGACCCGTGGAAGGAAAATCCGAAAAAAATAGCTAAAAAATTCAAGAAATTAAAAAAACTCTTTCCGACATTATTTTTAGCCAAAATGGGATGAGATAGGTCGAGAAAGAGAGAAAAAAATTTTAGACCCGAATTCCGTTCATACTCGTCCAGGGCAAGAAAATTCCGAAAAAAATAGAAATAAAAATACATAAATTATAAAACCCCTTTCCGGCATAATTTTTAGCCAAAATGGGATGAGATAGGCCGGGAAAGAGAGAAAAAAAATTTTACTCACGAATTCCGTTCACACTCAATCCGGGCAAGAAAATTCCAAAAAAATAGCAAAAAATTCAAAAAATTAAAAAACCCCTTTCCGGCATTAGTTTTAGCCATAACGGGATGAAATAGGCGGAGAAAGAGAGAAAAAAATTTTAGACCCGAATTCTGTTCAAACTCGACACGGGCAAGAAAATTCCGAAAAAAATAGAAAAAAAATCAAAAAAGTAAAAAACCTATTTCCGACAGTATTTTTAGCCAAAACGGGATACGATAGGGCGAGAAAGAGAGAAAAAAATTTTACTCCCGAATTCTGTTCCTACCCAACCCGAGCAAGAAAATGCCAAATAAAATATATTAAAAAAAATTCAAAAAATTAAAAAAGTTAATTCCGACATTATTTCTATCCAAAACGGGTTGGGAGATGCCAAGAAAGAGAAAAAAAAAATTTTATTCCTGGACTCCGTTCATATTCGACCCGTGCAAGGAAATTCCGAAAAAAAAAGCTAAAAAATTCAAGAATTTAAAAAAACCCTTTCTGGCATTATTTTTAGCTAAAACGGGATAAGATAGACTGAGAAAGAGAAAAAAAAATTTTAGACCCAAATTCCGTTCACACTCGGCCCGGGAAAGAAAATTCCAAAAAAAAATAGCAAATAAATTCAAAAAATTTAAAAAACCCCTTTCCTGCATTATTTTTAGTCAAAAAGGGATGAGATTGGCGAAGAAAGAGAGATAAAAATTTTAGACCCGAATTCCGTTCATACAGGACCCCTGGAAGGAAATTACGAAAAAATAGCTAAAAAATTCAAGAAATTAAAAAAAAAAACTCTTTCCGGCATTATTTTTAGCCAAAATGGGATGAGATAGGCGGAGAAAGAGATAAAAAATTTTAGTCAAGAATTCCGTTCACACTCGATTCGGGCAAGAAAATTCCAAAAAAAATAGCAAAAAAATTCAAAAAATTAAAAAACCCCTTTCCAGCATTATTTTTAGCCAAAACGGGATAAGATAGGCCAAGAAAGAGAGAAAAAATTTTAGTCCCGAATTCCGTTCACAGTCGACCCGGGCAAGAAAATTCCAAAAAAAATTGCAAAAAAATTCAAAAAATTAAAAAAACTCTTTCCGGCATTATTTTTAGCCAAAATGGGATGAAATAGGCAGAGAAAACGAGAAAAAAAATTTAGACCTGAATTCCGTTCATACTCGACCCGTGGAAGGAAAATCCGAAAAAAATAGCTAAAAAATTCAAAAAATTAAAAAAACTCTTTCCGACATTATTTTTAGCCAAAATGGGATGAGATAGGCAGAGAAAGAGAGAAGACAATTTAATTCACGAATTCCATTCACACTCGACCCGGGCAAGAAAATTCCGAAAAAAATAGAAATAAAAATAAAAAAATTATAAAACCCCTTTCCGGCTGAATTTTTAGCCAAAATGGGATGAGATAGGCCGGGAAAGAGAGAAAAAAAATTTTACTCACGAATTCCGTTCACACTCGACCCGGGCAAGAAAATTCCAAAAAAAATAGCAAATAAATTCAAAAAATTTAAAAAACCCCTTTCCTGCATTATTTTTAGCCAAAAAGGGATGAGATTGGCGGAGAAAGACAGATAAAAATTTTAGACCCGAATTCCGTTCATACTCGACCCGTGGAAGGAAATTCCGAAAAAAATATTTTAAAAATTCAAGAAATTAAAAAAAAAAAACTCTTTCCGGCATTATTTTTAGCCAAAATGGGATGAGATATGCGGAGAAAGAGAGAAAAAATTTTAGTCACGAATTCCGTTCACACTCGATCCGGGCAAGAAAATTCCAAAAAAAATAGCAAAAAAATTGAAAAAATTAAAAAAACTCTTTCCGGCAATATTTTTAGCCAAAACGGGATGAAATAGGCAGAGAAAAAGAGAAAAAAATTTAAACCTGAATTCCGTTCATAATCGACTTGTGGAAGGAAAATCCGAAAAAAAATAGCTAAAAAATTCAAGAAATTAAAAAAACTCTTTCCGGCATAATTTTTAGCCAAAATGGGATGAGATAGGCCGGGAAAGAGAGAAAAAAAATTTTGCTCACGAATTCCGTTCACACTCAATCCGGGCAAGAAAATTCCAAAAAAATAGCAAAAAATTCAAAAAATTAAAAAACCCCTTTCCGGCATTATTTTTAGCCATAACGGGATGAAATAGGCGGAGAAAGAGAGAAAAAAATTTTAGGCCCGAATTCCGTTCAAACTCGACACGGGCAAGAAAATTCCCAAAAAAATAGAAAAAAAATCAAAAAAGTAAAAAACCTATTTCCGACAGTATTTTTAGCCAAAACGGGATACGATAGGGCGAGAAAGAGAGAAAAAAATTTTACTCCCGAATTCTGTTCCTACCCAACCCGAGCAAGAAAATGCCAAACAAAAAATAGTAAAAAAAATTCAAAAAATTAAAAAAGTTAATTCCGACATTATTTCTATCCAAAACGGGTTGGGAGAGGCCAAGAAAGAGAAAAAAAAAATTTTATTCCTGGATTCCGTTCATATTCGACCCGTGCAAGGAAATTCCGAAAAAAAAAGCTAAAAAATTCAAGAAATTAAAAAAACCCTTTCTGGCATTATTTTTAGCCAAAACGGGATAAGATAGACTGAGAAAGAGAGAAAAAAAATTTTAGACCCAAATTCCGTTCACACTCGACCCGGGAAAGAAAATTCCAAAAAAAAATAGCAAATAAATTCAAAAAATTTAAAAAACCCCTTTCCTATATTATTTTTAGCCAAAAAGGGATGAGATTGGCGGAGAAAGAGAGATAAAAATTTTAGACCCTAATTCCATTCATACTCGACCCGAGTATGAAAATTCCGAAAAAAATATAAAAAAAAAAATCTAAAAATCAAAAAACCGCTTTCCGGCATTATTTTTAGCCATAATGGGATGAGCTAGGCTGAGAAAGAGAGAAAAAAAAATTTAGACCTGAATTCCGTTCATACTCGACCCGTGGAAGGAAAATCCGAAAAAAATAGCTAAAAAATTCAAGAAATTAAAAAAACTCTTTCCGACATTATTTTTAGCCAAAATGGGATGAGATAGGTCGAGAAAGAGAGAAAAAAATTTTAGACCCGAATTCCGTTCATACTCGTCCAGGGCAAGAAAATTCCGAAAAAAATAGAAATAAAAATACATAAATTATAAAACCCCTTTCCGGCATAATTTTTAGCCAAAATGGGATGAGATAGGCCGGGAAAGAGAGAAAAAAAATTTTACTCACGAATTCCGTTCACACTCAATCCGGGCAAGAAAATTCCAAAAAAATAGCAAAAAATTCAAAAAATTAAAAAACCCCTTTCCGGCATTATTTTTAGCCATAACGGGATGAAATAGGCGGAGAAAGAGAGAAAAAAATTTTAGACCCGAATTCTGTTCAAACTCGACACGGGCAAGAAAATTCCGAAAAAAATAGAAAAAAAATCAAAAAAGTAAAAAACCTATTTCCGACAGTATTTTTAGCCAAAACGGGATACGATAGGGCGAGAAAGAGAGAAAAAAATTTTACTCCCGAATTCTGTTCCTACCCAACCCGAGCAAGAAAATGCCAAATAAAATATATTAAAAAAAATTCAAAAAATTAAAAAAGTTAATTCCGACATTATTTCTATCCAAAACGGGTTGGGAGATGCCAAGAAAGAGAAAAAAAAAATTTTATTCCTGGACTCCGTTCATATTCGACCCGTGCAAGGAAATTCCGAAAAAAAAAGCTAAAAAATTCAAGAATTTAAAAAAACCCTTT
Source organism: Quercus berberidifolia (assembly GCA_028535905.1). Lineage (NCBI taxonomy): Eukaryota > Viridiplantae > Streptophyta > Magnoliopsida > Fagales > Fagaceae > Quercus > Quercus berberidifolia. The sequence continues at coordinate 259,911 of JAPQVW010000023.1, forward strand.
CTGGCATTATTTTTAGCTAAAACGGGATAAGATAGACTGAGAAAGAGAAAAAAAAATTTTAGACCCAAATTCCGTTCACACTCGGCCCGGGAAAGAAAATTCCAAAAAAAAATAGCAAATAAATTCAAAAAATTTAAAAAACCCCTTTCCTGCATTATTTTTAGTCAAAAAGGGATGAGATTGGCGAAGAAAGAGAGATAAAAATTTTAGACCCGAATTCCGTTCATACAGGACCCCTGGAAGGAAATTACGAAAAAATAGCTAAAAAATTCAAGAAATTAAAAAAAAAAACTCTTTCCGGCATTATTTTTAGCCAAAATGGGATGAGATAGGCGGAGAAAGAGATAAAAAATTTTAGTCAAGAATTCCGTTCACACTCGATTCGGGCAAGAAAATTCCAAAAAAAATAGCAAAAAAATTCAAAAAATTAAAAAACCCCTTTCCAGCATTATTTTTAGCCAAAACGGGATAAGATAGGCCAAGAAAGAGAGAAAAAATTTTAGTCCCGAATTCCGTTCACAGTCGACCCGGGCAAGAAAATTCCAAAAAAAATTGCAAAAAAATTCAAAAAATTAAAAAAACTCTTTCCGGCATTATTTTTAGCCAAAATGGGATGAAATAGGCAGAGAAAAAGAGAAAAAAAATTTAGACCTGAATTCCGTTCATACTCGACCCGTGGAAGGAAAATCCGAAAAAAATAGCTAAAAAATTCAAAAAATTAAAAAAACTCTTTCCGACATTATTTTTAGCCAAAATGGGATGAGATAGGCAGAGAAAGAGAGAAGACAATTTAATTCACGAATTCCATTCACACTCGACCCGGGCAAGAAAATTCCGAAAAAAATAGAAATAAAAATAAAAAAATTATAAAACCCCTTTCCGGCTGAATTTTTAGCCAAAATGGGATGAGATAGGCCGGGAAAGAGAGAAAAAAAATTTTACTCACGAATTCCGTTCACACTCGACCCGGGCAAGAAAATTCCAGAAAAAATAGCAAATAAATTCAAAAAATTTAAAAAACCCCTTTCCTGCATTATTTTTAGCCAAAAAGGGATGAGATTGGCGGAGAAAGACAGATAAAAATTTTAGACCCGAATTCCGTTCATACTCGACCCGTGGAAGGAAATTCCGAAAAAAATATTTTAAAAATTCAAGAAATTAAAAAAAAAAAACTCTTTCCGGCATTATTTTTAGCCAAAATGGGATGAGATATGCGGAGAAAGAGAGAAAAAATTTTAGTCACGAATTCCGTTCACACTCGATCCGGGCAAGAAAATTCCAAAAAAAATAGCAAAAAAATTCAAAAAATTAAAAAAACCCCTTCCAGCATTATTTTTAGCTAAAACGGGATAAGATAGGCCGAGAAAGAGAGAAAAAAATTTTAGTCCCGAATTCCGTTCACACTCGACCCGGGCAAGAAATTCCAAAAAAAAATAGCAAAAAAATTGAAAAAATTAAAAAAACTCTTTCCGGCAATATTTTTAGCCAAAATGGGATGAAATAGGCAGAGAAAAAGAGAAAAAAATTTAAACCTGAATTCCGTTCATAATCGACTTGTGGAAGGAAAATCCGAAAAAAAATAGCTAAAAAATTCATGAAATTAAAAAAACTCTTTCCGACATTTTTTTTTAGCCAAAATGGGATGAGATAGGTGGAGAAAGAGAGAAAAAAATTTTAGACCCAAATTCCGTTCACACTCGGCCCGGGAAAGAAAATTCCAAAAAAAAATAGCAAATAAATTCAAAAAATTTAAAAAACCCCTTTCCTGCATTATTTTTAGTCAAAAAGGGATGAGATTGGCGGAGAAAGAGAGATAAAAATTTTAGAACCAAATTCCGTTCATACTCGACCCCTGGAAGGAAATTACGAAAAAATAGCTAAAAAATTCAAGAAATTAAAAAAAAAAACTCTTTTCGGCATTATTTTTAGCCAAAATGGGATGAGATAGGCGGAAAAAGAGAGAAAAAATTTTAGTCAAGAATTCCGTTCACACTCGATCCGGGCAAGAAAATTCCAAAAAAAATAGCAAAAAAATTCAAAAAATTAAAAAAACCCCTTTCCAGCATTATTTTTAGCCAAAACGGGATAAGATAGGCCAAGAAAGGGAGAAAAAAATTTTAGTCCCGAATTCCGTTCACACTCGACCCGGGCAAGAAAATTCCAAAAAAAAATAGCAAAAAAATTCAAAGAATTAAAAAAACTCTTTCCGGCATTATTTTTAGCCAAAATGGGATGAAATAGGCAGAGAAAAAGGGAAAAAAAATTTAGACCTGAATTCCGTTCATACTCGACCCGTGGAAGGAAAATTCGAAAAAAATAGCTAAAAAATTCAAGAAATTAAAAAAACTGTTTCCGACATTATTTTTAGCCAAAATGGGATGACATTGGCGGAGAAAGAGAGAGAAAAATTTTAGACCCGAATTCCATTCATACTGGACCCGAGTATGAAAATTCCGAAAAAAATATAAAAAAAAAATCTAAAAATCAAAAAACCTCTTTTCGGCATTATTTTTAGCCAAAATGGGATGAGCTAGGCCGAGAAAGAGAGAAAAAAAATTTAGACCTGAATTCCGTTCATACTCGACCCGTGGAAGGAAAATCCGAAAAAAATAGCTAAAAAATTCAAGAAATTAAAAAAACTCTTTCCGACATTATTTTTAGCCAAAATGGGATGAGATAGGCCAAGAAAGAGAGAAAAAAATTATAGACCCGAATTCCGTTCATACTCGACCCGGGCAAGAAAATTCCGAAAAAAATAGAAATAAAAAGAAAAAATTATAAAACCCCTTTCCGGCATAATTTTTAGCCAAAATGGGATGAGATAGGCCGGGAAAGAGAGAAAAAAAATTTTACTCACGAATTCCGTTCACACTCGACCCGGGCAAGAAAATTCCAAAAAAAATAGCAAAAAAATTCAAAAAATTAAAAAACCCCTTTCCGGCATTATTTTTAGCCATAACGGGATGAAATAGGCGGAGAAAGAGAGAAAAAAATTTTAGGCCCGAATTCCGTTCAAACTCGACACGGGCAAGAAAATTCCCAAAAAAATAGAAAAAAAATCAAAAAAGTAAAAAACCTATTTCCGACAGTATTTTTAGCCAAAACGGGATACGATAGGGCGAGAAAGAGAGAAAAAAATTTTACTCCCGAATTCTGTTCCTACCCAACCCGAGCAAGAAAATGCCAAATAAAAAATAGTAAAAAAAATTCAAAAAATTAAAAAAGTTAATTCCGACATTATTTCTATCCAAAACGGGTTGGGAGAGGCCAAGAAAGAGAAAAAAAAAATTTTATTCCTGGATTCCGTTCATATTCGACCCGTGCAAGGAAATTCCGAAAAAAAAAGCTAAAAAATTCAAGAAATTAAAAAAACCCTTTCTGGCATTATTTTTAGCCAAAACGGGATAAGATAGACTGAGAAAGAGAGAAAAAAAATTTTAGACCCAAATTCCGTTCACACTCGACCCGGGAAAGAAAATTCCAAAAAAAAATAGCAAATAAATTCAAAAAATTTAAAAAACCCCTTTCCTATATTATTTTTAGCCAAAAAGGGATGAGATTGGCGGAGAAAGAGAGATAAAAATTTTAGACCCTAATTCCATTCATACTCGACCCGAGTATGAAAATTCCGAAAAAAATATAAAAAAAAAAAATCGAAAAATCAAAAAACCGCTTTCCGGCATTATTTTTAGCCATAATGGGATGAGCTAGGCTGAGAAAGAGAGAAAAAAAAATTTAGACCTGAATTCCGTTCATACTCGACCCGTGGAAGGAAAATCCGAAAAAAATAGCTAAAAAATTCAAGAAATTAAAAAAACTCTTTCCGACATTATTTTTAGCCAAAATGGGATGAGATAGGTCGAGAAAGAGAGAAAAAAATTTTAGACCCGAATTCCGTTCATACTCGTCCAGGGCAAGAAAATTCCGAAAAAAATAGAAATAAAAATACATAAATTATAAAACCCCTTTCCGGCATAATTTTTAGCCAAAATGGGATGAGATAGGCCGGGAAAGAGAGAAAAAAAATTTTACTCACGAATTCCGTTCACACTCAATCCGGGCAAGAAAATTCCAAAAAAATAGCAAAAAATTCAAAAAATTAAAAAACCCCTTTCCGGCATTATTTTTAGCCATAACGGGATGAAATAGGCGGAGAAAGAGAGAAAAAAATTTTAGGCCCGAATTCCGTTCAAACTCAACACGGGCAAGAAAATTCCCAAAAAAATAGAAAAAAAATCAAAAAAGTAAAAAACCTATTTCCGACAGTATTTTTAGCCAAAACGGGATACGATAGGGCGAGAAAGAGAGAAAAAAATTTTACTCCCGAATTCTGTTCCTACCCAACCCGAGCAAGAAAATGCCAAATAAAAAATAGTAAAAAAAATTCAAAAAATTAAAAAAGTTAATTCCGACATTATTTCTATCCAAAACGGGTTGGGAGAGGCCAAGAAAGAGAAAAAAAAAAATTTTATTCCTGGATTCCGTTCATATTCGACCCGTGCAAGGAAATTCCGAAAAAAAAAGCTAAAAAATTCAAGAAATTAAAAAAACCCTTTCTGGCTTTATTTTTAGCCAAAACGGGATAAGATAGACTGAGAAAGAGAGAAAAAAAATTTTAGACCCAAATTCCGTTCACACTCGACCCGGGAAAGAAAATTCCAAAAAAAAATAGCAAATAAATTCAAAAAATTTAAAAAACCCCTTTCCTATATTATTTTTAGCCAAAAAGGGATGAGATTGGCGGAGAAAGAGAGATAAAAATTTTAGACCCTAATTCCATTCATACTCGACCCGAGTATGAAAATTCCGAAAAAAATATAAAAAAAAAAATCTAAAAATCAAAAAACCGCTTTCCGGCATTATTTTTAGCCAAAATGGGATGAGCTAGGCTGAGAAAGAGAGAAAAAAAAATTTAGACCTGAATTCCGTTCATACTCGACCCGTGGAAGGAAAATCCGAAAAAAATAGCTAAAAAATTCAAGAAATTAAAAAAACTCTTTCCGACATTATTTTTAGCCAAAATGGGATGAGATAGGTCGAGAAAGAGAGAAAAAAATTTTAGACCCGAATTCCGTTCATACTCGTCCAGGGCAAGAAAATTCCGAAAAAAATAGAAATAAAAATACATAAACTATAAAACCCCTTTCCGGCATAATTTTTAGCCAAAATGGGATGAGATAGGCCGGGAAAGAGAGAAAAAAAATTTTACTCACGAATTCCGTTCACACTCAATCCGGGCAAGAAAATTCCAAAAAAATAGCAAAAAATTCAAAAAATTAAAAAACCCCTTTCCGGCATTATTTTTAGCCATAACGGGATGAAATAGGCGGAGAAAGAGAGAAAAAAATTTTAGACCCGAATTCTGTTCAAACTCGACACGGGCAAGAAAATTCCGAAAAAAATAGAAAAAAAATCAAAAAAGTAAAAAACCTATTTCCGACAGTATTTTTAGCCAAAACGGGATACGATAGGGCGAGAAAGAGAGAAAAAAATTTTACTCCCGAATTCTGTTCCTACCCAACCCGAGCAAGAAAATGCCAAATAAAATATATTAAAAAAAATTCAAAAAATTAAAAAAGTTAATTCCGACATTATTTCTATCCAAAACGGGTTGGGAGATGCCAAGAAAGAGAAAAAAAAAATTTTATTCCTGGACTCCGTTCATATTCGACCCGTGCAAGGAAATTCCGAAAAAAAAAGCTAAAAAATTCAAGAATTTAAAAAAACCCTTTCTGGCATTATTTTTAGCTAAAACGGGATAAGATAGACTGAGAAAGAGAAAAAAAAATTTTAGACCCAAATTCCGTTCACACTCGGCCCGGGAAAGAAAATTCCAAAAAAAAATAGCAAATAAATGCAAAAAATTTAAAAAACCCCTTTCCTGCATTATTTTTAGTCAAAAAGGGATGAGATTGGCGAAGAAAGAGAGATAAAAATTTTAGACCCGAATTCCGTTCATACAGGACCCCTGGAAGGAAATTACGAAAAAATAGCTAAAAAATTCAAGAAATTAAAAAAAAAAACTCTTTCCGGCATTATTTTTAGCCAAAATGGGATGAGATAGGCGGAGAAAGAGATAAAAAATTTTAGTCAAGAATTCCGTTCACACTCGATTCGGGCAAGAAAATTCCAAAAAAAATAGCAAAAAAATTCAAAAAATTAAAAAACCCCTTTCCAGCATTATTTTTAGCCAAAACGGGATAAGATAGGCCAAGAAAGAGAGAAAAAATTTTAGTCCCGAATTCCGTTCACAGTCGACCCGGGCAAGAAAATTCCAAAAAAAATTGCAAAAAAATTCAAAAAATTAAAAAAACTCTTTCCGGCATTATTTTTAGCCAAAATGGGATGAAATAGGCAGAGAAAAAGAGAAAAAAAATTTAGACCTGAATTCCGTTCATACTCGACCCGTGGAAGGAAAATCCGAAAAAAAATAGCTAAAAAATTCAAAAAATTAAAAAAACTCTTTCCGACATTATTTTTAGCCAAAATGGGATGAGATAGGCAGAGAAAGAGAGAAGACAATTTAATTCACGAATTCCATTCACACTCGACCCGGGCAAGAAAATTCCGAAAAAAATAGAAATAAAAATAAAAAAATTATAAAACCCCTTTCCGGCTGAATTTTTAGCCAAAATGGGATGAGATAGGCCGGGAAAGAGAGAAAAAAAATTTTACTCACGAATTCCGTTCACACTCGACCCGGGCAAGAAAATTCCAAAAAAAATAGCACATAAATTCAAAAAATTTAAAAAACCCCTTTCCTGCATTATTTTTAACCAAAAAGGGATGAGATTGGCGGAGAAAGACAGATAAAAATTTTAGACCCGAATTCCGTTCATACTCGACCCGTGGAAGGAAATTCCGAAAAAAATATTTTAAAAATTCAAGAAATGAAAAAAAAAAAAACTCTTTCCGGCATTATTTTTAGCCAAAATGGGATGAGATATGCGGAGAAAGAGAGAAAAAATTTTAGTCACGAATTCTGTTCACACTCGATCCGGGCAAGAAAATTCCAAAAAAAATAGCAAAATAATTCAAAAAATTAAAAAAACCCCTTCCAGCATTATTTTTAGCCAAAACGGGATAAGATAGGCCGAGAAAGAGAGAAAAAAATTTTAGTCCCGAATTCCGTTCACACTCGACCCGGGCAAGAAAATTCCAAAAAAAAATAGCAAAAAAATTGAAAAAATTAAAAAAACTCTTTCCGGCAATATTTTTAGCCAAAATGGGATGAAATAGGCAGAGAAAAAGAGAAAAAAATTTAAACCTGAATTCCGTTCATAATCGACTTGTGGAAGGAAAATCCGAAAAAAATAGCTAAAAAATTCATGAAATTAAAAAAACTCTTTCCGACATTTTTTTTTAGCCAAAATGGGATGAGATAGGCGGAGAAAGAGAGAAAAAAATTTTAGACCCAAATTCCGTTCACACTCGGCCCGGGAAAGAAAATTCCAAAAAAAAATAGCAAATAAATTCAAAAAATTTAAAAAACCCCTTTCCTGCATTATTTTTAGTCAAAAAGGGATGAGATTGGCGGAGAAAGAGAGATAAAAATTTTAGAACCAAATTCCGTTCATACTCGACCCCTGGAAGGAAATTACGAAAAAATAGCTAAAAAATTCAAGAAATTAAAAAAAAAACTCTTTTCGGCATTATTTTTAGCCAAAATGGGATGAGATAGGCGGAGAAAGAGAGAAAAAATTTTAGTCAAGAATTCCGTTCACACTCGATCCGGGCAAGAAAATTCCAAAAAAAATAGCAAAAAAAATCAAAAAATTAAAAAAACCCCTTTCCAGCATTATTTTTAGCCAAAACGGGATAAGATAGGCCAAGAAAGAGAGAAAAAAATTTTAGTCCCGAATTCCGTTCACACTCGACCCGGGCAAGAAAATTCCAAAAAAAAAATAGCAAAAAAATTCAAAAAATTAAAAAAACTCTTTCCGGCATTATTTTTAGCCAAAATGGGATGAAATAGGCAGAGAAAAAGAGAAAAAAAATTTAGACCTGAATTCCGTTCATACTCGACCCGTGGAAGGAAAATCCGAAAAAAATAGCTAAAAAATTCAAGAAATTAAAAAAACTGTTTCCGACATTATTTTTAGCCAAAATGGGATGAGATTGGCGGAGAAAGAGAGAGAAAAATTTTAGACCCGAATTCCATTCATACTGGACCCGAGTATGAAAATTCCGAAAAAAATATAAAAAAAAAATCTAAAAATCAAAAAACCTCTTTTCGGCATTATTTTTAGCCAAAATGGGATGAGCTAGGCCGAGAAAGAGAGAAAAAAAATTTAGACCTGAATTCCGTTCATACTCGACCCGTGGAAGGAAAATCCGAAAAAAATAGCTAAAAAATTCAAGAAATTAAAAAAACTCTTTCCGACATTATTTTTAGCCAAAATGGGATGAGATAGGCCAAGAAAGAGAGAAAAAAATTATAGACCCGAATTCCGTTCATACTCGACCCGGGCAAGAAAATTCCGAAAAAAATAGATATAAAAAGAAAAAATTATAAAACCCCTTTCCGGCATAATTTTTAGCCAAAATGGGATGAGATAGGCCGGGAAAGAGAGAAAAAAAATTTTACTCACGAATTCCGTTCACACTCGACCCGGGCAATAAAATTCCAAAAAAAATAGCAAAAAAATTCAAAAAATTAAAAAACCCCTTTCCGGCATTATTTTTAGCCATAACGGGATGAAATAGGCGGAGAAAGAGAGAAAAAAATTTTAGGCCCGAATTCCGTTCAAACTCGACACGGGCAAGAAAATTCCCAAAAAAATAGAAAAAAAATCAAAAAAGTAAAAAACCTATTTCCGACAGTATTTTTAGCCAAAACGGGATACGATAGGGCGAGAAAGAGAGAAAAAAATTTTACTCCCGAATTCTGTTCCTACCCAACCCGAGCAAGAAAATGCCAAATAAAAAATAGTAAAAAAAATTCATAAAATTAAAAAAGTTAATTCCGACATTATTTCTATCCAAAACGGGTTGGGAGAGGCCAAGAAAGAGAAAAAAAAAATTTTATTCCCGGATTCCGTTCATATTCGACCCGTGCAAGGAAATTCCGAAAAAAAAAGCTAAAAAATTCAAGAAATTAAAAAAACCCTTTCTGGCATTATTTTTAGCCAAAACGGGATAAGATAGACTGAGAAAGAGAGAAAAAAAATTTCAGACCCAAATTCCGTTCACACTCGACCCGGGAAAGAAAATTCAAAAAAAAAATAGCAAATAAATTCAAAAAATTTAAAAAACCCCTTTCCTACATTATTTTTAGCCAAAAAGGGATGAGATTGGCGGAGAAAGAGAGATAAAAATTTTAGACCCTAATTCCATTCATACTCGACCCGAGTATGAAAATTCCGAAAAAAATATAAAAAAAAAAAATCTAAAAATCAAAAAACCGCTTTCCGGCATTATTTTTAGCCAAAATGGGATGAGCTAGGCTGAGAAAGAGAGAAAAAAAAATTTAGACCTGAATTCCGTTCATACTCGACCCGTGGAAGGAAAATCCGAAAAAAATAGCTAAAAAATTCAAGAAATTAAAAAAACTCTTTCCGACATTATTTTTAGCCAAAATGGGATGAGATAGGTCGAGAAAGAGAGAAAAAAATTTTAGACCCGAATTCCGTTCATACTCGACCCGGGCAAGAAAATTCCGAAACAAATAGAAATAAAAATACATAAATTATAAAACCCCTTTGCGGCATAATTTTTAGCCAAAATGGGATGAGATAGGCCGGGAAAGAGAGAAAAAAATTTTAGTCCCGAATTCCGTTCACACTCGACCCGGGCAAGAAAATTCCAAAAAAAAATTGCAAAAAAATTCAAAAATTTAAAAAAACTCTTTCCGGCATTATTTTTAGCCAAAATGGGATGAAATAGGCAGAGAAAAAGAGAAAAAAAATTTAGACCTGAATTCCGTTCATACTCGACCCGTGGAAGGAAAATCCGAAAAAAATAGCTAAAAAATTCAAGAAATTAAAAAAACTGTTTCCAACATTATTTTTAGCCAAAATGGGATGAGATTGGCGGAGAAAGAGAGAGAAAAATTTTAGACCCGAATTCCATTCATACTGGACCCGAGTATGAAAATTCCGAAAAAAATATAAAAAAAAAATCTAAAAATCAAAAAACCTCTTTTCGGCATTATTTTTAGCCAAAATGGGATGAGCTAGGCCGAGAAAGAGAGAAAAAAAATTTAGACCTGAATTCCGTTCATACTCGACCCGTGGAAGGAAAATCCGAAAAAAATAGCTAAAAAATTCAAGAAATTAAAAAAACTCTTTCCGACATTATTTTTAGCCAAAATGGGATGAGATAGGCAGAGAAAGAGAGAAGACAATTTAATTCACGAATTCCGTTCACACTCGACCCGGGCAAGAAAATTCCGAAAAAAATAGAAATAAAAATAAAAAAATTATAAAACCCCATTCCGGCTGAATTTTTAGCCAAAATGGGATGAGATAGGCCGGGAAAGAGAGAAAAAAAATTTTACTCACGAATTCCGTTCACACTCGACCCGGGCAAGAAAATTCCAAAAAAAATAGCACATAAATTCAAAAAATTTAAAAAACCCCTTTCCTGCATTATTTTTAACCAAAAAGGGATGAGATTGGCGGAGAAAGACAGATAAAAATTTTAGACCCGAATTCCGTTCATACTCGACCCGTGGAAGGAAATTCCGAAAAAAATATTTTAAAAATTCAAGAAATGAAAAAAAAAAAACTCTTTCCGGCATTATTTTTAGCCAAAATGGGATGAGATATGCGGAGAAAGAGAGAAAAAATTTTAGTCACGAATTCTGTTCACACTCGATCCGGGCAAGAAAATTCCAAAAAAAATAGCAAAAAAATTCAAAAAATTAAAAAAACCCCTTCCAGCATTATTTTTAGCCAAAACGGGATGAAATAGGCAGAGAAAAAGAGAAAAAAAATTTAGACCTGAATTCCGTTCATACTCGACCCGTGGAAGGAAAATCCGAAAAAAATAGCTAAAAAATTCAAGAAATTAAAAAAACTGTTTCCGACATTATTTTTAGCCAAAATGGGATGAGATTGGCGGAGAAAGAGAGAGAAAAATTTTAGACCCGAATTCCATTCATACTGGACCCGAGTATGAAAATTCCGAAAAAAATATAAAAAAAAAAATCTAAAAATCAAAAAACCTCTTTTCGGCATTATTTTTAGCCAAAACGGGATGAGCTAGGCCAAGAAAGAGAGAAAAAAAATTTAGACCTGAATTCCGTTCATACTCGACCCGTGGAAGGAAAATCCGAAAAAAATAGCTAAAAAATTCAAGAAATTAAAAAAACTCTTTCCGACATTATTTTTAGCCAAAATGGGATGAGATAGGCCAAGAAAGAGAGAAAAAAATTATAGACCCGAATTCCGTTCATACTCGACACGGGCAAGAAAATTCCGAAAAAAATAGAAATAAAAAGAAAAAATTATAAAACCCCTTTCCGGCATAATTTTTAGGCAAAATGGGATGAGATAGGCCGGGAAAGAGAGAAAAAAAATTTTACTCACGAATTCAGTTCACACTCGACCCGGGCAAGAAAATTCCAAAAAAAATAGCAAAAAAATTCAAAAAATAAAAAAACCCCTTTCCGGCATTATTTTTGGCCATAACGGGATGAAATAGGCGGAGAAAGAGAGAAAAAAATTTTAGGCCCGAATTCCGTTCAAACTCGACACGGGCAAGAAAATTCCGAAAAAAATAGAAAAAAAAATCAAAAAAGTAAAAAACCTATTTCCGACAGTATTTTTAGCCAAAACGGGATACGATAGGGCGAGAAAGAGAGAAAAAAATTTTACTCCCGAATTCTGTTCCTACCCAACCCGAGCAAGAAAATGCCAAATAAAAAATAGTAAAAAAAATTCAAAAAATTAAAAAAGTTAATTCCGACATTATTTCTATCCAAAACGGGTTGGGAGAGGCCAAGAAAGAGAAAAAAAAAATTTTATTCCAGGATTCCGTTCATATTCGACCCGTGCAAGGAAATTCCGAAAAAAAAAGCTAAAAAATTCAAGAAATTAAAAAAACCCTTTCGGGCATTATTTTTAGCCAAAATGGGATAAGATAGACTGAGAAAGAGAGAAAAAAAATTTTAGACCCAAATTCCGTTCACACTCGACCCGGGAAAGAAAATTCCAAAAAAAAATAGCAAATAAATTCAAAAAATTTAAAAAACCCCTTTCCTACATTATTTTTAGCCAAAAAGGGATGAGATTGGCGGAGAAAGAGAGATAAAAATTTTAGACCCTAATTCCATTCATACTCGACCCGAGTATGAAAATTCCGAAAAAAATATAAAAAAAAAATCTAAAAATCAAAAAACCGCTTTCCGGCATTATTTTTAGCCAAAATGGGATGAGCTAGGCTGAGAAAGAGAGAAAAAAAAATTTAGACCTGAATTCCGTTCATACTCGACCCGTGGAAGGAAAATCCGAAAAAAATAGCTAAAAAATTCAAGAAATTAAAAAAACTCTTTCCGACATTATTTTTAGCCAAAATGGGATGAGATAGGTCGAGAAAGAGAGAAAAAAATTTTAGACCCGAATTCCGTTCATACTCGACCCGGGCAAGAAAATTCCGAAAAAAATAGAAATAAAAATACATAAATTATAAAACCCCTTTCCGGCATAATTTTTAGCCAAAATGGGATGAGATAGGCCGGGAAAGAGAGAAAAAAAATTTTACTCACGAATTCCGTTCACACTCGATCCGGGCAAGAAAATTCCAAAAAAAATAGCAAAAAATTCAAAAAATTAAAAAACCCCTTTCCGGCATTATTTTTCGCCATAACGGGATGAAATAGGCGGAGAAGGAGAGAAAAAAATTTTAGACCCGAATTCTGTTCAAACTCGACACGGGCAAGAAAATTCCGAAAAAAATAGAAAAAAAATCAAAAAAGTAAAAAACCTATTTCCGACAGTATTTTTAGCCAAAACGGGATACGATAGGGTGAGAAAGAGAGAAAAAAATTTTACTCCCAAATTCTGTTCCTACCCAACCCGAGCAAGAAAATGCCAAATAAAATATAGTAAAAAAAATTCAAAAAATTATAAAAGTTAATTCCGACATTATTTCTATCCAAAACGGGTTGGGAGATGCCAAGAAAGAGAAAAAAAAAATTTTATTCCTGGATTCCGTTCATATTCGACCCGTGCAAGGAAATTCCGAAAAAAAAAGCTAAAAAATTCAAGAATTTAAAAAAACCCTTTCTGGCATTATTTTTAGCTAAAACGGGATAAGATAGACTGAGAAAGAGAAAAAAAAATTTTAGACCCAAATTCCGTTCACACTCGGCCCGGGAAAGAAAATTCCAAAAAAAAATAGCAAATAAATTCAAAAAATTTAAAAAACCCCTTTCCTGCATTATTTTTAGTCAAAAAGGGATGAGATTGGCGGAGAAAGAGAGATAAAAATTTTAGACCCGAATTCCGTTCATACTGGACCCCTGGAAGGAAATTACGAAAAAATAGCTAAAAAATTCAAGAAATTAAAAAAAAAAAACTCTTTCCGGCATTATTTTTAGCCAAAATGGGATGAGATAGGCGGAGAAAGAGAGAAAAAATTTTAGTCAAGAATTCCGTTCACACTCGATTCGGGCAAGAAAATTCCAAAAAAAATAGCAAAAAAATTCAAAAAATTAAAAAACCCCTTTCCAGCATTATTTTTAGCCAAAACGGGTTAAGATAGGCCAAGAAAGAGAGAAAAAAATTTTAGTCCCGAATTCCGTTCACACTCGACCCGGGCAAGAAAATTCCAAAAAAAAATTGCAAAAAAATTCAAAAAATTAAAAAAACTCTTTCTGGCATTATTTTTAGCCAAAATGGGATGAAATAGGCAGAGAAAAAGAGAAAAAAAATTTAGACCTGAATTCCGTTCATACTCGACCCGTGGAAGGAAAATCCGAAAAAAAATAGCTAAAAAATTCAAGAAATTAAAAAAACTGTTTCCGACATTATTTTTAGCCAAAATGGGATGAGATTGGCGGAGAAAGAGAGAGAAAAATTTTAGACCCGAATTCCATTCATACTGGACCCGAGTATGAAAATTCCGAAAAAAATATAAAAAAAAAATCTAAAAATCAAAAAACCTCTTTTCGGCATTATTTTTAGCCAAAATGGGATGAGCTAGGCCGAGAAAGAGTGAAAAAAAATTTAGACCTGAATTCCGTTCATACTCGACCCGTGGAAGGAAAATCCGAAAAAAATAGCTAAAAAATTCAAGAAATTAAAAAAAATCTTTCCGAAATTATTTTTAGCCAAAATGGGATGAGATAGGCAGAGAAAGAGAGAAGACAATTTAATTCACGAATTCCGTTCACACTCGACCCGGGCAAGAAAATTCCGAAAAAAATAGAAATAAAAATAAAAAAATTATAAAACCCCTTTCCGGCTGAATTTTTAGCCAAAATGGGATGAGATAGGCCGGGAAAGAGAGAAAAAAAATTTTACTCACGAATTCCGTTCACACTCGACCCGGGCAAGAAAATTCCAAAAAAAATAGCAAATAAATTCAAAAAATTTAAAAAACCCCTTTCCTGCATTATTTTTAGCCAAAAAGGGATGTGATTGGCGGAGAAAGACAGATAAAAATTTTAGACCCGAATTCCGTTCATACTCGACCCGTGGAAGGAAATTCCGAAAAAAATATTTTAAAAATTCAAGAAATTAAAAAAAAAAAAACTCTTTCCGGCATTATTTTTAGCCAAAATGGGATGAGATATGCGGAGAAAGAGAGAAAAAATTTTAGTCACGAATTCCGTTCACACTCGATCCGGGCAAGAAAATTCCAAAAAAAATAGCAAAAAAATTCAAAAAATTAAAAAAACCCCTTCCAGCATTATTTTTAGCCAAAACGAGATAAGATAGGCCGAGAAAGAGGGAAAAAAATTTTAGTCCCGAATTCCGTTCACACTCGACCCGGGCAAGAAAATTCCAAAAAAAAATAGCAAAAAAATTCAAAAAATTAAAAAAACTCTTTCCGGCAATATTTTTAGCCAAAATGGGATGAAACAGGCAGAGAAAAAGAGAAAAAAATTTAAACCTGAATTCCGTTCATAATCGACTTGTGGAAGGAAAATCCGAAAAAAATAGCTAAAAAATTCATGAAATTAAAAAAACTCTTTCAGACATTTTTTTTTAGTCAAAATGGGATGAGATAGGCAGAGAAAGAGAGAAAAAAATTTTAGACTCAAATTCCGTTCACACTCGGCCCGGGAAAGAAAATTCCAAAAAAAAATAGCAAATAAATTCAAAAAATTTAAAAAACCCCTTTCCTGCATTATTTTTAGTCAAAAAGGGATGAGATTGGCGGAGAAAGAGAGATAAAAATTTTAGACCCGAATTCCGTTCATACTCGACCCCTGGAAGGAAATTACGAAAAAATAGCTAAAAAATTCAAGAAATTAAAAAAAAAAAACTCTTTCCGGCATTATTTTTAGCCAAAATGGGATGAGATAGGCGGAGAAAGAGAGAAAAAATTTTAGTCAAGAATTCCGTTCACACTCGATCCGGGCAAGAAAATTCCAAAAAAAATAGCAAAAAAATTCAAAAAATTAAAAAAACCCCTTCCAGCATTATTTTTAGCCAAAACGAGATAAGATAGGCCGAGAAAGAGGGAAAAAAATTTTAGTCCCGAATTCCGTTCACACTCGACCCGGGCAAGAAAATTCCAAAAAAAAATAGCAAAAAAATTCAAAAAATTAAAAAAACTCTTTCCGGCAATATTTTTAGCCAAAATGGGATGAAATAGGCAGAGAAAAAGAGAAAAAAATTTAAACCTGAATTCCGTTCATAATCGACTTGTGGAAGGAAAATCCGAAAAAAAATAGCTAAAAAATTCATGAAATTAAAAAAACTCTTTCAGACATTTTTTTTTAGTCAAAATGGGATGAGATAGGCAGAGAAAGAGAGAAAAAAAATTTTAGACTCAAATTCCGTTCACACTCGGCCCGGGAAAGAAAATTCCAAAAAAAAATAGCAAATAAATTCAAAAAATTTAAAAAACCCCTTTCCTGCATTATTTTTAGTCAAAAAGGGATGAGATTGGCGGAGAAAGAGAGATAAAAATTTTAGACCCGAATTCCGTTCATACTCGACCCCTGGAAGGAAATTACGAAAAAATAGCTAAAAAATTCAAGAAATTAAAAAAAAAAACTCTTTCCGGCATTATTTTTAGCCAAAATGGGATGAGATAGGCGGAGAAAGAGAGAAAAAATTTTAGTCAAGAATTCCGTTCACACTCGATCCGGGCAAGAAAATTCCAAAAAAAATAGCAAAAAAATTCAATAAATTAAAAAAACCCCTTTCCAGCATTATTTTTAGCCAAAACGGGATAAGATAGGCCAAGAAAGAGAGAAAAAAATTTTAGTCCCGAATTCTGTTCGCACTCGACCCGGGCAAGAAAATTCCAAAAAAAAAATTGCAAAAAAATTCAAAAAATTAAAAAAACTCTTTCCGGCATTATTTTTAGCCAAAATGGGATGAAATAGGCAGAGAAAAAGAGAAAAAAAAATTTAGACCTGAATTCCGTTCATACTCGACCCGTGGAAGGAAAATACGAAAAAAATAGCTAAAAAATTCAAGAAATTAAAAAAACTGTTTCCGACATTATTTTTAGCCAAAATGGGATGAGATTGGCGGAGAAAGAGAGAGAAAAATTTTAGACCCAAATTCCATTCATACTGGACCCGAGTATGAAAATTCCGAAAAAAATATAAAAAAAAATCTAAAAATCAAAAAACCTCTTTTCGGCATTATTTTTAGCCAAAATGGGATGAGCTAGGCCGAGAAAGAGAGAAAAAAAATTTAGACCTGAATTCCGTTCATACTCGACCCGTGGAAGGAAAATCCGAAAAAAATAGCTAAAAAATTCAAGAAATTAAAAAAACTCTTTCCGACATTATTTTTAGCCAAAATGGGATGAGATAGGCCAAGAAAGAGAGAAAAAAATTATAGACCCGAATTCCGTTCATACTCGACCCGGGCAAGAAAATTCCGAAAAAAATAGAAATAAAAAGAAAAAATTATAAAACCCCTTTCCGGCATAATTTTTAGCGAAAATGGGATGAGATAGGCCGGGAAAGAGAGAAAAAAAAATTTTACTCACGAATTCCGTTCACACTCGACCCGGGCAAGAAAATTCCAAAAAAAATAGCAAAAAAATTCAAAAAATTAAAAAACCCCTTTCCGGCATTATTTTTAGCCATAACGGGATGAAATAGGCAGAGAAAGAGAGAGAAAAATTTTAGACCCGAATTCCGTTCAAACTCGACAAGGGCAAGAAAATTCGGAAAAAAATAGAAAAAAAATCAAAAAAGTAAAAAACCTATTTCCGACAGTATTTTTAGCCAAAACGGGATACGATAGGGCGAGAAAGAGAGAAAAAAATTTTACTCCCGAATTCTGTTCCTACCCAACCCGAGCAAGAAAATGCCAAATAAAAAATAGTAAAAAAAATTCAAAAAATTAAAAAAGTTAATTCCGACATTATTTCTATCCAAAACGGGTTGGGAGAGGCCAAGAAAGAGAAAAAAAAATTTTATTCCTGGATTCCGTTCATATTCGACCCGTGCAAGGAAATTCCGAAAAAAAAAGCTAAAAAATTCAAGAAATTAAAAAAACCCTTTCGGGCATTATTTTTAGCCAAAACGGGATAAGATAGACTGAGAAAGAGAAAAAAAAAATTTTAGACCCAAATTCCGTTCACACTCGACCCGGGAAAGAAAATTCCAAAAAAAAATAGCAAATAAATTCAAAAAATTTAAAAAACCCCTTTCCTACATTATTTTTAGCCAAAAAGGGATGAGATTGGCGGAGAAAGAGAGATAAAAATTTTAGACCCTAATTCCATTCATACTCGACCCGAGTATGAAAATTCCGAAAAAAATAGAAAAAAAATCAAAAAAGTAAAAAACCTATTTCCGACAGTATTTTTAGCCAAAACGGGATACGATAGGGCGAGAAAGAGAGAAAAAAATTTTACTCCCGAATTCTGTTCCTACCCAACCCGAGCAAGAAAATGCCAAATAAAATATAGTAAAAAAAATTCAAAAAATTATAAAAGTTAATTCCGACATTATTTCTATCCAAAACGGGTTGGGAGATGCCAAGAAAGAGAAAAAAAAAATTTTATTCCTGGATTCCGTTCATATCCGACCCGTGCAAGGAAATTCCGAAAAAAAAAGCTAAAAAATTCAAGAATTTAAAAAAACCCTTTCTGGCATTATTTTTAGCTAAAACGGGATAAGATAGACTGAGAAAGAGAAAAAAAAATTTTAGACCCAAATTCCGTTCACACTCGGCCCGGGAAAGAAAATTCCAAAAAAAAATAGCAAATAAATTCAAAAAATTTAAAAAACCCCTTTCCTGCATTATTTTTAGTCAAAAAGGGATGAGATTGGCGGAGAAAGAGAGATAAAAATTTTAGACCCGAATTCCGTTCATACTGGACCCCTGGAAGGAAATTACGAAAAAATAGCTAAAAAATTCAAGAAATTAAAAAAAAAAACTCTTTCCGGCATTATTTTTAGCCAAAATGGGATGAGATAGGCGGAGAAGGAGAGAAAAAATTTTAGTCAAGAATTCCGTTCACACTCGATTCGGGCAAGAAAATTCCAAAAAAAATAGCAAAAAAATTCAAAAAATTAAAAAACCCCTTTCCAGCATTATTTTTAGCCAAAACGGGTTAAGATAGGCCAAGAAAGAGAGAAAAAAATTTTAGTCCCGAATTCCGTTCACACTCGACCCGGGCAAGAAAATTCCAAAAAAAAATTGCAAAAAAATTCAAAAAATTAAAAAAACTCTTTCCGGCATTATTTTTAGCCAAAATGGGATGAAATAGGTAGAGAAAAAGAGAAAATAAATTTAGACCTGAATTCCGTTCATACTCAACCCGTGGAAGGAAAATCCGAAAAAAAATAGCTAAAAAATTCAAGAAATTAAAAAAACTGTTTCCGACATTATTTTTAGCCAAAATGGGATGAGATTGGCGGAGAAAGAGAGAGAAAAATTTTAGACCCGAATTCCATTCATACTGGACCCGAGTATGAAAATTCCGAAAAAAATATAAAAAAAAAATCTAAAAATCAAAAAACCTCTTTTCGGCATTATTTTTAGCCAAAATGGGATGAGCTAGGCCGAGAAAGAGTGAAAAAAAATTTAGACCTGAATTCCGTTCATACTCGACCCGTGGAAGGAAAATCCGGAAAAAATAGCTAAAAAATTCAAGAAATTAAAAAAACTCTTTCCGACATTATTTTTAGCCAAAATGGGATGAGATAGGCAGAGAAAGAGAGAAGACAATTTAATTCACGAATTCCGTTCACACTCGACCCGGGCAAGAAAATTCCGAAAAAAATAGAAATAAAAATAAAAAAATTGTAAAACCCCTTTCCGGCTGAATTTTTAGCCAAAATGGGATGAGATAGGCCGGGAAAGAGAGAAAAAAAATTTTACTCACGAATTCCGTTCACACTCGACCCGGGCAAGAAAATTCCAAAAAAAATAGCAAATAAATTCAAAAAATTTAAAAAACCCCTTTCCTGCATTATTTTTAGCCAAAAAGGGATGAGATTGGCGGAGAAAGACTGATAAAAATTTTAGACCCGAATTCCGTTCATACTCGACCCCTGGAAGGAAATTACGAAAAAATAGCTAAAAAATTCAAGAAATTAAAAAAAAAAACTCTTTCCGGCATTATTTTTAGCCAAAATGGGATGAGATAGGCGGAGAAAGAGAGAAAAAATTTTAGTCACGAATTCCGTTCACACTCGATCCGGGCAAGAAAATTCCAAAAAAAATAGCAAAAAAATTCAAAAAATTAAAAAAACCCCTTCCAGCATTATTTTTAGCCAAAACGAGATAAGATAGGCCGAGAAAGAGGGAAAAAAATTTTAGTCCCGAATTCCGTTCACACTCGACCCGGGCAAGAAAATTCCAAAAAAAAATAGCAAAAAAATTCAAAAAATTAAAAAAAATCTTTCCGGCAATATTTTTAGCCAAAATGGGATGAAATAGGCAGAGAAAAAGAGAAAAAAATTTAAACCTGAATTCCGTTCATAATCGACTTGTGGAAGGAAAATCCGAAAAAAATAGCTAAAAAATTCATGAAATTAAAAAAACTCTTTCAGACATTTTTTTTTTTAGTCAAAATGGGATGAGATAGGCAGAGAAAGAGAGAAAAAAATTTTAGACTCAAATTCCGTTCACACTCGGCCCGGGAAAGAAAATTCCAAAAAAAAATAGCAAATAAATTCAAAAAATTTAAAAAACCCCTTTCCTGCATTATTTTTAGTCAAAAAGGGATGAGATTGGCGGAGAAAGAGAGATAAAAATTTTAGACCCGAATTCCGTTCATACTCGACCCCTGGAAGGAAATTACGAAAAAATAGCTAAAAAATTCAAGAAATTAAAAAAAAAACTCTTTCCGGCATTATTTTTAGCCAAAATGGGATGAGATAGGCGGAGAAAGAGAGAAAAAATTTTAGTCAAGCATTCCGTTTACACTCGATCCGGGCAAGAAAATTCCAAAAAAAATAGCAAAAAAATTCAAAAAATTAAAAAAACCCCTTCCAGCATTATTTTTAGCCAAAACGAGATAAGATAGGCCGAGAAAGAGGGAAAAAAATTTTAGTCCCGAATTCCGTTCACACTCGACCCGGGCAAGAAAATTCCAAAAAAAAAATAGCAAAAAAATTCAAAAAATTAAAAAAACTCTTTCCGGCAATATTTTTAGCCAAAATGGGATGAAATAGGCAGAGAAAAAGAGAAAAAAATTTAAACCTGAATTCCGTTCATAATCGACTTGTGGAAGGAAAATCCGAAAAAAATAGCTAAAAAATTCATGAAATTAAAAAAACTCTTTCAGACATTTTTTTTTAGTCAAAATGGGATGAGATAGGCAGAGAAAGAGAGAAAAAAATTTTAGACTCAAATTCCGTTCACACTCGGCCCGGGAAAGAAAATTCCAAAAAAAAATAGCAAATAAATTCAAAAAATTTAAAAAACCCCTTTCCTGCATTATTTTTAGTCAAAAAGGGATGAGATTGGCGGAGAAAGAGAGATAAAAATTTTAGACCCGAATTCCGTTCATACTCGACCCCTGGAAGGAAATTACGAAAAAATAGCTAAAAAATTCAAGAAATTAAAAAAAAAAAACTCTTTCCGGCATTATTTTTAGCCAAAATGGGATGAGATAGGCGGAGAAAGAGAGAAAAAATTTTAGTTAAGAATTCCGTTCACACTCGATCCGGGCAAGAAAATTCCAAAAAAAATAGCAAAAAAATTCAATAAATTAAAAAAACCCCTTTCCAGCATTATTTTTAGCCAAAACGGGATAAGATAGGCCAAGAAAGAGAGAAAAAAATTTTAGTCCCGAATTCCGTTCAAACTCGACCCGGCAAGAAAATTCCAAAAAAAAAATTGCAAAAAAATTCAAAAAATTAAAAAAACTCTTTCCGGCATTATTTTTAGCCAAAATGGGATGAAATAGGCAGAGAAAAAGAGAAAAAAAAATTTAGACCTGAATTCCGTTCATACTCGACCCGTGGAAGGAAAATCCGAAAAAAATAGCTAAAAAATTCAAGAAATTAAAAAAACTGTTTCCGACATTATTTTTAGCCAAAATGGGATGAGATTGGCGGAGAAAGAGAGAGAAAAATTTTAGACCCAAATTCCATTCATACTGGACCCGAGTATGAAAATTCCGAAAAAAATAAAAAAAAAAATCTAAAAATCAAAAAACCTCTTTTCGGCATTATTTTTAGCCAAAATGGGATGAGCTAGGCCGAGAAAGAGAGAAAAAAAATTTAGACCTGAATTCCGTTCATACTCGACCCGTGGAAGGAAAATCCGAAAAAAATAGCTAAAAAATTCAAGAAATTAAAAAAACTCTTTCCGACATTATTTTTAGCCAAAATGGGATGAGATAGGCCAAGAAAGAGAGAAAAAAATTATAGACCCGAATTCCGTTCATACTCGACCCGGGCAAGAAAATTCCGAAAAAAATAGAAATAAAAAGAAAAAATTATAAAACCCCTTTCCGGCATAATTTTTAGCCAAAATGGGATGAGATAGGCCGGGAAAGATAGAAAAAAAATTTTACTCACGAATTTCGTTCACACTCGACCCGGGCAAGAAAATTCCAAAAAAAATAGCAAAAAAATTCAAAAAATTAAAAAACCCCTTTCCGGCATTATTTTTAGCCATAACGGGATGAAATAGGCGGAGAAAGAGAGAAAAAAATTTTAGACCCGAATTCCGTTCAAACTCGACACGGGCAAGAAAATTCCGAAAAAAATAGAAAAAAAATCAAAAAAGTAAAAAACCTATTTCCGACAGTATTTTTAGCCAAAACGGGATACGATAGGGCGAGAAAGAGAGAAAAAAATTTTACTCCCGAATTCTGTTCCTACCCAACCCGAGCAAGAAAATGCCAAATAAAAAATAGTAAAAAAAATTCAAAAAATTAAAAAAGTTAATTCCGACATTATTTCTATCCAAAACGGGTTGGGAGAGGCCAAGAAAGAGAAAAAAAAAAATTTTATTCCTGGATTCCGTTCATATTCGACCCGTGCAAGGAAATTCCGAAAAAAAAAGCTAAAAAATTCAAGAAATTAAAAAAACCCTTTCTGGCATTATTTTTAGCCAAAACGGGATAAGATAGACTGAGAAAGAGAGAAAAAAAATTTTAGACCCAAATTCCGTTCACACTCGACCCGGGAAAGAAAATTCCAAAAAAAAATAGCAAATAAATTCAAAAAATTTAAAAAACCCCTTTCCTACATTATTTTTAGCCAAAAAGGGATGAGATTGGCGGAGAAAGAGAGATAAAAATTTTAGACCCTAATTCCATTCATACTCGACCCGAGTATGAAAATTCCGAAAAAAATATAAAAAAAAAAATCTAAAAATCAAAAAACCGCTTTCCGGCATTATTTTTAGCCAAAATGGGATAAGCTAGGCTGAGAAAGAGAGAAAAAAAAATTTAGACCTGAATTCCGTTCATACTCGACCCGTGGAAGGAAAATCCGAAAAAAATAGCTAAAAAATTCAAGAAATTAAAAAAACTCTTTCCGACATTATTTTTAGCCAAAATGGGATGAGATAGGTCGAGAAAGAGAGAAAAAAATTTTAGACCCGAATTCCGTTCATACTTGACCCGGGCAAGAAAATTCCGAAAAAAATAGAAATAAAAATTCATAAATTATAAAACCCCTTTCCGGCATAATTTTTAGCCAAAACGGGATGAGATAGGCCGGGAAAGAGAGAAAAAAAATTTTACTCACGAATTCCGTTCACACTCGATCCGGGCAAGAAAATTCCAAAAAAAATAGCAAAAAATTCAAAAAATTAAAAAACCCCTTTCCGGCATTATTTTTAGCCATAACGGGATGAAATAGGCGGAGAAAGAGAGAAAAAAATTTTAGACCCGAATTCTGTTCAAACTCGACACGGGCAAGAAAATTCCGAAAAAAATAGAAAAAAAATCAAAAAAGTAAAAAACCTATTTCCGACAGTATTTTTAGCCAAAACGGGATACGATAGGGCGAGAAAGAGAGAAAAAAATTTTACTCCCGAATTCTGTTCCTACCCAACCCGAGCAAGAAAATGCCAAATAAAAAATAGTAAAAAAAATTCAAAAAATTAAAAAAGTTAATTCCGACATTATTTCTATCCAAAACGGGTTGGGAGAGGCCAAGAAAGAGAAAAAAAAAAAATTTTATTCCTGGATTCCGTTCATATTCGACCCGTGCAAGGAAATTCCGAAAAAAAAAGCTAAAAAATTCAAGAAATTAAAAAAACCCTTTCTGGCATTATTTTTAGCCAAAACGGGATAAGATAGACTGAGAAAGAGAGAAAAAAAATTTTAGACCCAAATTCCGTTCACACTCGACCCGGGAAAGAAAATTCCAAAAAAAAATAGCAAATAAATTCAAAAAATTTAAAAAACCCCTTTCCTGCATTATTTTTAGCCAAAAAGGGATGAGATTGGCGGAGAAAGAGAGATAAAAATTTTAGACCCTAATTCCATTCATACTCGACCCGAGTATGAAAATTCCGAAAAAAATATAAAATAAAAAACCTAAAAATCAAAAAACCGCTTTCCGGCATTATTTTTAGCCAAAATGGGATGAGCTAGGCTGAGAAAGAGAGAAAAAAAAATTTAGACCTGAATTCCGTTCATACTCGACCCGTGGAAGGAAAATCCGAAAAAAATAGCTAAAAAATTCAAGAAATTAAAAAAACTCTTTCCGACATTATTTTTAGCCAAAATGGGATGAGATAGGTCGAGAAAGAGAGAAAAAAATTTTAGACCCGAATTCCGTTCATACTTGACCCGGGCAAGAAAATTCCGAAAAAAATAGAAATAAAAATTCATAAATTATAAAACCCCTTTCCGGCATAATTTTTAGCCAAAACGGGATGAGATAGGCCGGGAAAGAGAGAAAAAAAATTTTACTCACGAATTCCGTTCACACTCGATCCGGGCAAGAAAATTCCAAAAAAAATAGCAAAAAATTCAAAAAATTAAAAAACCCCTTTCCGGCATTATTTTTAGCCATAACGGGATGAAATAGGCGGAGAAAGAGAGAAAAAAATTTTAGACCCGAATTCTGTTCAAACTCGACACGGGCAAGAAAATTCCGAAAAAAATAGAAAAAAAATCAAAAAAGTAAAAAACCTATTTCCGACAGTATTTTTAGCCAAAACGGGATACGATAGGGCGAGAAAGAGAGAAAAAAATTTTACTCCCGAATTCTGTTCCTACCCAACCCGAGCAAGAAAATGCCAAATAAAAAATAGTAAAAAAAATTCAAAAAATTAAAAAAGTTAATTCCGACATTATTTCTATCCAAAACGGGTTGGGAGAGGCCAAGAAAGAGAAAAAAAAAAATTTTATTCCTGGATTCCGTTCATATTCGACCCGTGCAAGGAAATTCCGAAAAAAAAAGCTAAAAAATTCAAGAAATTAAAAAAACCCTTTCTGGCATTATTTTTAGCCAAAACGGGATAAGATAGACTGAGAAAGAGAGAAAAAAAATTTTAGACCCAAATTCCGTTCACACTCGACCCGGGAAAGAAAATTCCAAAAAAAAATAGCAAATAAATTCAAAAAATTTAAAAAACCCCTTTCCTACATTATTTTTAGCCAAAAAGGGATGAGATTGGCGGAGAAAGAGAGATAAAAATTTTAGACCCTAATTCCATTCATACTCGACCCGAGTATGAAAATTCCGAAAAAAATATAAAAAAAAAAATCTAAAAATCAAAAAACCGCTTTCCGGCATTATTTTTAGCCAAAATGGGATAAGCTAGGCTGAGAAAGAGAGAAAAAAAAATTTAGACCTGAATTCCGTTCATACTCGACCCGTGGAAGGAAAATCCGAAAAAAATAGCTAAAAAATTCAAGAAATTAAAAAAACTCTTTCCGACATTATTTTTAGCCAAAATGGGATGAGATAGGTCGAGAAAGAGAGAAAAAAATTTTAGACCCGAATTCCGTTCATACTTGACCCGGGCAAGAAAATTCCGAAAAAAATAGAAATAAAAATTCATAAATTATAAAACCCCTTTCCGGCATAATTTTTAGCCAAAACGGGATGAGATAGGCCGGGAAAGAGAGAAAAAAAATTTTACTCACGAATTCCGTTCACACTCGATCCGGGCAAGAAAATTCCAAAAAAAATAGCAAAAAATTCAAAAAATTAAAAAACCCCTTTCCGGCATTATTTTTAGCCATAACGGGATGAAATAGGCGGAGAAAGAGAGAAAAAAATTTTAGACCCGAATTCTGTTCAAACTCGACACGGGCAAGAAAATTCCGAAAAAAATAGAAAAAAAATCAAAAAAGTAAAAAACCTATTTCCGACAGTATTTTTAGCCAAAACGGGATACGATAGGGCGAGAAAGAGAGAAAAAAATTTTACTCCCGAATTCTGTTCCTACCCAACCCGAGCAAGAAAATGCCAAATAAAAAATAGTAAAAAAAATTCAAAAAATTAAAAAAGTTAATTCCGACATTATTTCTATCCAAAACGGGTTGGGAGAGGCCAAGAAAGAGAAAAAAAAAAATTTTATTCCTGGATTCCGTTCATATTCGACCCGTGCAAGGAAATTCCGAAAAAAAAAGCTAAAAAATTCAAGAAATTAAAAAAACCCTTTCTGGCATTATTTTTAGCCAAAACGGGATAAGATAGACTGAGAAAGAGAGAAAAAAAATTTTAGACCCAAATTCCGTTCACACTCGACCCGGGAAAGAAAATTCCAAAAAAAAATAGCAAATAAATTCAAAAAATTTAAAAAACCCCTTTCCTACATTATTTTTAGCCAAAAAGGGATGAGATTGGCGGAGAAAGAGAGATAAAAATTTTAGACCCTAATTCCATTCATACTCGACCCGAGTATGAAAATTCCGAAAAAAATATAAAATAAAAAACCTAAAAATCAAAAAACCGCTTTCCGGCATTATTTTTAGCCAAAATGGGATGAGCTAGGCTGAGAAAGAGAGAAAAAAAAATTTAGACCTGAATTCCGTTCATACTCGACCCGTGGAAGGAAAATCCGAAAAAAATAGCTAAAAAATTCAAGAAATTAAAAAAACTCTTTCCGACATTATTTTTAGCCAAAATGGGATGAGATAGGTCGAGAAAGAGAGAAAAAAATTTTAGACCCGAATTCCGTTCATACTGGACCCCTGGAAGGAAATTACGAAAAAATAGCTAAAAAATTCAAGAAATTAAAAAAAAAAACTCTTTCCGGCATTATTTTTAGCCAAAATGGGATGAGATAGGCGGAGAAGGAGAGAAAAAATTTTAGTCAAGAATTCCGTTCACACTCGATTCGGGCAAGAAAATTCCAAAAAAAATAGCAAAAAAATTCAAAAAATTAAAAAACCCCTTTCCAGCATTATTTTTAGCCAAAACGGGTTAAGATAGGCCAAGAAAGAGAGAAAAAAATTTTAGTCCCGAATTCCGTTCACACTCGACCCGGGCAAGAAAATTCCAAAAAAAAATTGCAAAAAAATTCAAAAAATTAAAAAAACTCTTTCCGGCATTATTTTTAGCCAAAATGGGATGAAATAGGTAGAGAAAAAGAGAAAATAAATTTAGACCTGAATTCCGTTCATACTCAACCCGTGGAAGGAAAATCCGAAAAAAAATAGCTAAAAAATTCAAGAAATTAAAAAAACTGTTTCCGACATTATTTTTAGCCAAAATGGGATGAGATTGGCGGAGAAAGAGAGAGAAAAATTTTAGACCCGAATTCCATTCATACTGGACCCGAGTATGAAAATTCCGAAAAAAATATAAAAAAAAAATCTAAAAATCAAAAAACCTCTTTTCGGCATTATTTTTAGCCAAAATGGGATGAGCTAGGCCGAGAAAGAGTGAAAAAAAATTTAGACCTGAATTCCGTTCATACTCGACCCGTGGAAGGAAAATCCGGAAAAAATAGCTAAAAAATTCAAGAAATTAAAAAAACTCTTTCCGACATTATTTTTAGCCAAAATGGGATGAGATAGGCAGAGAAAGAGAGAAGACAATTTAATTCACGAATTCCGTTCACACTCGACCCGGGCAAGAAAATTCCGAAAAAAATAGAAATAAAAATAAAAAAATTATAAAACCCCTTTCCGGCTGAATTTTTAGCCAAAATGGGATGAGATAGGCCGGGAAAGAGAGAAAAAAAATTTTACTCACGAATTCCGTTCACACTCGACCCGGGCAAGAAAATTCCAAAAAAAATAGCAAATAAATTCAAAAAATTTAAAAAACCCCTTTCCTGCATTATTTTTAGCCAAAAAGGGATGAGATTGGCGGAGAAAGACTGATAAAAATTTTAGACCCGAATTCCGTTCATACTCGACCCCTGGAAGGAAATTACGAAAAAATAGCTAAAAAATTCAAGAAATTAAAAAAAAAAACTCTTTCCGGCATTATTTTTAGCCAAAATGGGATGAGATAGGCGGAGAAAGAGAGAAAAAATTTTAGTCACGAATTCCGTTCACACTCGATCCGGGCAAGAAAATTCCAAAAAAAATAGCAAAAAAATTCAAAAAATTAAAAAAACCCCTTCCAGCATTATTTTTAGCCAAAACGAGATAAGATAGGCCGAGAAAGAGGGAAAAAAATTTTAGTCCCGAATTCCGTTCACACTCGACCCGGGCAAGAAAATTCCAAAAAAAAATAGCAAAAAAATTCAAAAAATTAAAAAAAATCTTTCCGGCAATATTTTTAGCCAAAATGGGATGAAATAGGCAGAGAAAAAGAGAAAAAAATTTAAACCTGAATTCCGTTCATAATCGACTTGTGGAAGGAAAATCCGAAAAAAATAGCTAAAAAATTCATGAAATTAAAAAAACTCTTTCAGACATTTTTTTTTTTAGTCAAAATGGGATGAGATAGGCAGAGAAAGAGAGAAAAAAATTTTAGACTCAAATTCCGTTCACACTCGGCCCGGGAAAGAAAATTCCAAAAAAAAATAGCAAATAAATTCAAAAAATTTAAAAAACCCCTTTCCTGCATTATTTTTAGTCAAAAAGGGATGAGATTGGCGGAGAAAGAGAGATAAAAATTTTAGACCCGAATTCCGTTCATACTCGACCCCTGGAAGGAAATTACGAAAAAATAGCTAAAAAATTCAAGAAATTAAAAAAAAAACTCTTTCCGGCATTATTTTTAGCCAAAATGGGATGAGATAGGCGGAGAAAGAGAGAAAAAATTTTAGTCAAGCATTCCGTTTACACTCGATCCGGGCAAGAAAATTCCAAAAAAAATAGCAAAAAAATTCAAAAAATTAAAAAAACCCCTTCCAGCATTATTTTTAGCCAAAACGAGATAAGATAGGCCGAGAAAGAGGGAAAAAAATTTTAGTCCCGAATTCCGTTCACACTCGACCCGGGCAAGAAAATTCCAAAAAAAAAATAGCAAAAAAATTCAAAAAATTAAAAAAACTCTTTCCGGCAATATTTTTAGCCAAAATGGGATGAAATAGGCAGAGAAAAAGAGAAAAAAATTTAAACCTGAATTCCGTTCATAATCGACTTGTGGAAGGAAAATCCGAAAAAAATAGCTAAAAAATTCATGAAATTAAAAAAACTCTTTCAGACATTTTTTTTTAGTCAAAATGGGATGAGATAGGCAGAGAAAGAGAGAAAAAAATTTTAGACTCAAATTCCGTTCACACTCGGCCCGGGAAAGAAAATTCCAAAAAAAAATAGCAAATAAATTCAAAAAATTTAAAAAACCCCTTTCCTGCATTATTTTTAGTCAAAAAGGGATGAGATTGGCGGAGAAAGAGAGATAAAAATTTTAGACCCGAATTCCGTTCATACTCGACCCCTGGAAGGAAATTACGAAAAAATAGCTAAAAAATTCAAGAAATTAAAAAAAAAAAACTCTTTCCGGCATTATTTTTAGCCAAAATGGGATGAGATAGGCGGAGAAAGAGAGAAAAAATTTTAGTTAAGAATTCCGTTCACACTCGATCCGGGCAAGAAAATTCCAAAAAAAATAGCAAAAAAATTCAATAAATTAAAAAAACCCCTTTCCAGCATTATTTTTAGCCAAAACGGGATAAGATAGGCCAAGAAAGAGAGAAAAAAATTTTAGTCCCGAATTCCGTTCAAACTCGACCCGGCAAGAAAATTCCAAAAAAAAAATTGCAAAAAAATTCAAAAAATTAAAAAAACTCTTTCCGGCATTATTTTTAGCCAAAATGGGATGAAATAGGCAGAGAAAAAGAGAAAAAAAAATTTAGACCTGAATTCCGTTCATACTCGACCCGTGGAAGGAAAATCCGAAAAAAATAGCTAAAAAATTCAAGAAATTAAAAAAACTGTTTCCGACATTATTTTTAGCCAAAATGGGATGAGATTGGCGGAGAAAGAGAGAGAAAAATTTTAGACCCAAATTCCATTCATACTGGACCCGAGTATGAAAATTCCGAAAAAAATAAAAAAAAAAATCTAAAAATCAAAAAACCTCTTTTCGGCATTATTTTTAGCCAAAATGGGATGAGCTAGGCCGAGAAAGAGAGAAAAAAAATTTAGACCTGAATTCCGTTCATACTCGACCCGTGGAAGGAAAATCCGAAAAAAATAGCTAAAAAATTCAAGAAATTAAAAAAACTCTTTCCGACATTATTTTTAGCCAAAATGGGATGAGATAGGCCAAGAAAGAGAGAAAAAAATTATAGACCCGAATTCCGTTCATACTCGACCCGGGCAAGAAAATTCCGAAAAAAATAGAAATAAAAAGAAAAAATTATAAAACCCCTTTCCGGCATAATTTTTAGCCAAAATGGGATGAGATAGGCCGGGAAAGATAGAAAAAAAATTTTACTCACGAATTTCGTTCACACTCGACCCGGGCAAGAAAATTCCAAAAAAAATAGCAAAAAAATTCAAAAAATTAAAAAACCCCTTTCCGGCATTATTTTTAGCCATAACGGGATGAAATAGGCGGAGAAAGAGAGAAAAAAATTTTAGACCCGAATTCCGTTCAAACTCGACACGGGCAAGAAAATTCCGAAAAAAATAGAAAAAAAATCAAAAAAGTAAAAAACCTATTTCCGACAGTATTTTTAGCCAAAACGGGATACGATAGGGCGAGAAAGAGAGAAAAAAATTTTACTCCCGAATTCTGTTCCTACCCAACCCGAGCAAGAAAATGCCAAATAAAAAATAGTAAAAAAAATTCAAAAAATTAAAAAAGTTAATTCCGACATTATTTCTATCCAAAACGGGTTGGGAGAGGCCAAGAAAGAGAAAAAAAAAAATTTTATTCCTGGATTCCGTTCATATTCGACCCGTGCAAGGAAATTCCGAAAAAAAAAGCTAAAAAATTCAAGAAATTAAAAAAACCCTTTCTGGCATTATTTTTAGCCAAAACGGGATAAGATAGACTGAGAAAGAGAGAAAAAAAATTTTAGACCCAAATTCCGTTCACACTCGACCCGGGAAAGAAAATTCCAAAAAAAAATAGCAAATAAATTCAAAAAATTTAAAAAACCCCTTTCCTACATTATTTTTAGCCAAAAAGGGATGAGATTGGCGGAGAAAGAGAGATAAAAATTTTAGACCCTAATTCCATTCATACTCGACCCGAGTATGAAAATTCCGAAAAAAATATAAAAAAAAAAATCTAAAAATCAAAAAACCGCTTTCCGGCATTATTTTTAGCCAAAATGGGATAAGCTAGGCTGAGAAAGAGAGAAAAAAAAATTTAGACCTGAATTCCGTTCATACTCGACCCGTGGAAGGAAAATCCGAAAAAAATAGCTAAAAAATTCAAGAAATTAAAAAAACTCTTTCCGACATTATTTTTAGCCAAAATGGGATGAGATAGGTCGAGAAAGAGAGAAAAAAATTTTAGACCCGAATTCCGTTCATACTTGACCCGGGCAAGAAAATTCCGAAAAAAATAGAAATAAAAATTCATAAATTATAAAACCCCTTTCCGGCATAATTTTTAGCCAAAACGGGATGAGATAGGCCGGGAAAGAGAGAAAAAAAATTTTACTCACGAATTCCGTTCACACTCGATCCGGGCAAGAAAATTCCAAAAAAAATAGCAAAAAATTCAAAAAATTAAAAAACCCCTTTCCGGCATTATTTTTAGCCATAACGGGATGAAATAGGCGGAGAAAGAGAGAAAAAAATTTTAGACCCGAATTCTGTTCAAACTCGACACGGGCAAGAAAATTCCGAAAAAAATAGAAAAAAAATCAAAAAAGTAAAAAACCTATTTCCGACAGTATTTTTAGCCAAAACGGGATACGATAGGGCGAGAAAGAGAGAAAAAAATTTTACTCCCGAATTCTGTTCCTACCCAACCCGAGCAAGAAAATGCCAAATAAAAAATAGTAAAAAAAATTCAAAAAATTAAAAAAGTTAATTCCGACATTATTTCTATCCAAAACGGGTTGGGAGAGGCCAAGAAAGAGAAAAAAAAAAAATTTTATTCCTGGATTCCGTTCATATTCGACCCGTGCAAGGAAATTCCGAAAAAAAAAGCTAAAAAATTCAAGAAATTAAAAAAACCCTTTCTGGC
Organism: Quercus berberidifolia; assembly: GCA_028535905.1. Taxonomy (NCBI): domain Eukaryota; kingdom Viridiplantae; phylum Streptophyta; class Magnoliopsida; order Fagales; family Fagaceae; genus Quercus; species Quercus berberidifolia. Next base: position 291,982 of record JAPQVW010000023.1, read on the forward strand.
ATTATTTTTAGCCAAAACGGGATAAGATAGACTGAGAAAGAGAGAAAAAAAATTTTAGACCCAAATTCCGTTCACACTCGACCCGGGAAAGAAAATTCCAAAAAAAAATAGCAAATAAATTCAAA